>OX401406.1:40506956-40749456 GCA_947846245.1 Cerastoderma edule
CAAACAATAATATAAAATAGAAAACAAAGAAATGACCACAAACAGTATACAGCATTCCCATATCAAGGGAGCGATTTCCTCTATTCTTAGAAAAAAGGAAAATCGCTCCCTTTCTCGAGGAACGTTTTTTACTATTAATAGTCCTACCCTTTCTATGGTATTTGTCAAAACAATGGCCTCAAATATCCCATAAAGGTTAATATGGTTAGAATACTGACTTTCAATAAACAGTGACGCTCTCCGCGTGGGTCCAAATCTTTGTGGCAGATTTAGATGCTCATGGGAGGTCGTCTTTCGACTGACTTAAGGATAGCTTGGGGTCCTGGCCCGCGTTTATACCCATACAAGTGTGAGTATATGCACGGACCAGGACCCAAGGCTAACTTATGGTATTCCGTGTTTGTACCCGGCATGGCAAGCCCTTGTGGGCTGTTAACCCATATAGTGCTGGAACCGATCATATGCTTATGCAAACAGGTTAGATCCAGGCCAGCATTTGGCGAATAGTTGTTATCTAACATGTTTCCCGCTCTGGGTATCTTTCCTCATTAAAATTCACGGAGATTCACGGTTTTGGAAAGTTATGGGTTACTGGCATACTTTAGACGCGGCGTAAAAACATAACATTTTTCTTAAGTTCATTTTTTTTTCTAAAGTTAACATTAATCTTATCGTTATGTTCTTAATCGTGTGTTGCTTCCTGTGAGCATTTGAAGGTCGTATCGAACTGAAATAGAGACAGTGAAGGGTTTATTACTCCCTCGTTACAGGAGGGACGGAAATGAAGTTTCCGGTAAGCTTTACTTCCAGATTACCCGTGCCTTGGTCAATTAAGAGACCTATACTCAAAATGAACAGGTTTCAGGTTCGTTTTAGCAGACTTTGTTGGAGGGTATGATGACAAAATGGGACCTTGTTCGGTTAATTCGTGTTTATATATGGCTTTGTTATTTACATCACTTTTTTCAAAATACCATTTATATTGATCATTCAAACTTTTCGTCGTGAAGGTTTACATCTCGCCTGTTGAAGACCTTTTCTATTGAAACACAAGGGTCGGAGTCAGCTACTCCCAGATCATGTTTCAATATTTACTGTTACTATTTTAATGTCAATTAAATTCATCTAAAAATGGGTCAGACACAAGGACCGATCACCGATATCTCATAATTATCGTCTCTCTCGCTCTTAAATCTAGTAACAACAAGCATAACTCATTCTATATTTTAAACGTTACATACGACGAAATCGACTTACACAACCAAGTTAGTTCGAAGCAAAAAATGAAAGTTTACCACAGAAGTGATAGCGATAAGAGCCGTTTGTTATAAATGCCGAATATACAATTCCGTATTCATGGTAACGGCACGCACGTAATTTGTTACCGAATCCCGAATGAAATTATCGTCTATAGCACACGACACGGATATTATGAAGTAGGAACTTCATTTTGATAATTCATTGAAATACTTGTATAACACCTCCCCGACTATGAAAGGCGTACGGTAATTTTTGAAAAAATCCGAAACGCTGACTAAACAAAGAAGCAATTTAACATTACCAGCAACAAGTCTCGTACTTTACGCAAAATCGCGCAAATGTACCAGAACTTGACGTTACGTCGCATCCTTCTAGTGGAATATATTTTCGGCTGCAAGTGTCATCTGTAAACTCTTTTAATTTGGGACGAATGTGAAAATGTTTTCGTTAGATTGCAAATAGAGAAAGAATGGTGCATGAAGGTATGCCACGGTGCAATGTTTACAAAATGGTATTTTGCAAAGAAAAGGTTTCTTTATATAGATTTACGATGAATTTGTAAGAAACGCACAGTCTCTGTCAATTCAAAGGTCGTTTTTTCTTTAATACCACATTCGCACATATAGCCACATTTTTGCGTCTTGCAAAAAACATTGTGGCAAAACTGCTTGTCACAAGCGATTTCTTCTTTTGCCACAATGCTTTTGTAACTATTCACATATTACAACAGCAGAAAAGTTTTGCGCATGTTTACAAAGCTTTTCAAAGTTGTCTGCTTCGAGTAAAAGAAATGTTGTCTGCGTGTGGTAAAGAGTTCGGTTTAACAGAGGCCAATATCAAATGTAAATATAAAAGCTACTCTTAAGCATATGGAAAGTCAGCCATTGGCGAACTACCCTATATCTTACCATACGGGTCTTCCATTGCCTCGAATCAGACAACTTGTAATCGAGAATTTGGACCTTCCTCGCTCAGCCCCCATTAAGTATACTTTAGATGTAAACCGGAATGGTTAGCACAGGTTAGCCGGTACAGTGTATAGTCTGATCTTCGACGATGTTTTTACGACGAGGTCAGGTGTTACGTTATATGCACCATCTTTGTTACTCGTGAATTTATGAAAACAAACATAACCAACACCTGAAATGCAAAAGTTTAATTATGTATCCAGTGTACGATACTTAATTTAATCATATTTTATTCCTCAATAGCCACTATACATAAGTATCAAGTTATACAATACAGATGTAAAGGATCACAACGAAAGCAATGCTTATGAAGTTCTTTTTCAGGACCCTTAGAGGATATGTAACGTTGGGTGTAAGCGATACCTTGCACAAGGATAATTTGATTATCCTTTATAAGCAAGGTGTTCAATTCGTAATAAAATGTTAGTTTATTGTTTATAAAGTTGTTGTATACATATGTTGTGCCATTAAATTGACAATTTGGAAATGTTCAAGGTTGTCGTCTGTCAATGTGCCTAATAGCAATCGCAGAGTTAGGAATGTTAAATGTTATTTATTTAACCCAGTGCTCGATATGTAATCAGTTCAACGCACATGCAGTAGAATGATCAATTAGTAGTTTACCAAGATATCAAATAAAAACGCACGTTTGTATGTTATGCACAACGCGAGCACTGCAAAATACATTGATATGACCTTGAGCTTTGTAACGTTGTACTATGACGATTAGGTAAAAGATATATGCTGTTTCTAGTATATTTCAAATGCAGACAATACAGGCAGTTAGGTGCTTTGAGTCAAATTTCCCATCGTTTCCAATAGTATTTCATTCATTTCATTGGTGTACCTTTCCAAACTTATGTTATCCCTTTAACCAAATGCCTAATAAACATTAGGTCTTTGCTTTAACCGACCAATTCAAAATTATAACCAAGCCATCGACTGATTTTCTATGGACCACATTTGTTTAAAGGCGAAAAGAAACAAAAGGGGGAACAAACTCACATATATCTGCTTCCTAACATCGACCAGTCCCTTAAGCTTTGACCTGGAATTTCCTTAGTCGCAAGGCTCTTACACTAATACCAGCATACATGTTCAGACAATTATTATCGTTGTTGCCGTTTTTCGGTTGATATGTCATTTATAACACCCGCCCAGGACTTTAACCACCAACGTTCCTCTGGTCATTAACGCTGACGTCTTAACGTATATCATCTTATTGTTTGTCGACTTTTAATGATTTTGATTCCTGACACATTTCTGCATGAGGTAATGGTTGTCTTCAAGGTTGAAGACAAATGAGTTGTCCTACATTTGGGTTTCCAAAGTAAATACTATTAAGCCTATTTATAACCATTACGGTAACAATGTTATGGCTGCCAATATTTGGCCTACTAATTTCGCGCCGACACAGTTCAGTCCTCATTGGCCAAGTCTATACATTGTACGACCTGGTATACAGGTGTCTGATTAGGATGTGCATATATGCTCATGTGGGAAAGCAGTAAGCAGCTTGGAAATAGTATTGAGAAGTTCTTATGAGAAAACATCAGATGCTTTGATATGCGAAGGAATGTTGAAAACGTCGTGAAATCCGAGCGAATATTGTCCCGATCTCAACCACCCATAACCTATTACTTCAGCTACCTCAAATTCGTCTTCAGAAAAATAAATGTACATGTATATGAAACGGTTAAGAACTACAAAGACTTAATAATAATTTGAGACAGTTCCAAAAAAGGGAGATATGAGCATTTTTGGTTATGTCTCTTGGATTTAAAAAAGTTGTCCAAATACTTTTCTTACACCTTTTCAAACTTCATGAGCGACTTTACTACCCGTTTATTACGGAACTGTTAAACGGGTACAACTTTTATCTATCAAACTCCTTCATACGGGGTTTTAATATTCTTCTAAATACCCCTTTCATTCGAAACTTAGGAGATATGACCATTATATTGAGCACTGAGCTTTTAAAATTCAACTGACACCACTGAGACCGAGTTCATTCGCATTTCTTCGCTTCCATGTGTTTTTAGATGCTTGAATATGAAGTCACGGGTAAAATAAAAGCGATTTAACGATTTAGATGTTTCTAACTTATTTAAATTCAATTGCGACGAAAGCTCGAAGTAACTTTACTCTCGACGACTACTTTTTGGACACTATACCAGTACTCGCGTCGATTTGTGGACTAGTCACCAAGCCTAACGGGGATCGAACCCGAGACCATTGGTACCAGAAACCGAGGCTCTTTTACTGCACTTTTAAAGGAGGACATAAACCAAAGAATGATCCGAATAGCTTTCATGCAATAACTTTGTCATCATCCTTATTGAAATTGTATGAAAAAGTACTATTTTATCGTTTGCTTACGTCAGTAAATAAACCACTGCATTCTCTCCAAGGTGGGTTTCAGTCAAACATGGGAAGTGCTATGACGTCATTCATTTGAGGGAGAGTATACATTGCAAAGAGGCAAACAATAAGTTGTTCGTCGGCTTTTTAGATGCCCGTAAAGCGTTTGATATGGCATGACGGTCTTTTCTACAAATTACACAATCTTGGGGTGTGTCCTAAATTGTGAAATACTGTTATTTGCATGCACACTGACATGTTTAGTTGTGTGAGATATAATAATTTCTATTCTGACTGGTTCCCTGTTAAGCAGGGCACCAGACAAGGAGGCGTCTTGTCCCCTTTTTTATATCTCGTCTATGTAGACTCGTTAATTGAAGAGTTGGTAGATAGCAACTTGGGCTTTCAAATTGAAGGGTCATCGTTTTGTGCACCGTCTTTTGCAGACGACATGTCAATTTTAGCTTTATCCTGTAAGGCTCTACAGAAATTGATTAATATTTGTTATCGTTATTCATGCCTTTGGCGTTACCAATACAATCCTAGTAAATGCGCCATTGTTACGTTTAACGAGTCAATGCGTTCTTATCTTAGAAGTGTTTTCCAGATAGATGAAGTTGGAAAATATGTATTTCATCTAAAATATATGCATTTTACAGTAAAGAATGGAATGACAGAACTCTGTCACTCGACTTTGTTCTTTATAGACAAATGCAGAATGACCTTTCGCATACTTTCCTTTGGTCTTATGCAGGAGGTAATCCTCAGATGCTAACTACTTGCGTTTCTATTGCGCAATTGATTGCTTACTTGTCTTCATTTGATTCTGTATGTACACGTTGTGGTCAAAACGATATGACTATGAGTTTAACAATGCATATGATAACTAGCTGTGTCTTTGTTCGATCTATCTCTAATGCTTTCAAAGAGACTATACGCTTGCTTTTGGATCAACGTATATTACTTTTGTTTGAATCGTTGACTGATTACGACAGAGTTAAAACCCTTTTTGGTTTAAATCAGGCATTTAATGATGAAGTTCGATCAAATTCCGTTAACTTTTTTCATTATGCTGCCCTTTTCCTTCATGATCTGTGGTGTGCTTACAAATACCGTACATGTATGTAACTGTAAGCACTCACTTATCGATTTAATAAACATAAAACGCTTTTCGTAACGATGTTTTTAACACATATTACTGTACGTCGATGATGTTATTTCCTTTAAACTAGCTTTTCATTTAGTTTCGGTTAAGCTTGTTGATAGGGGAAAATATATATTAACTCTGTATGTGCATTTGTTTCTTAACATTTAAGTTATTATATGTGTTCGCACAGGGTATAACCATGATGATTATTTCTTGTAACTAGCTTTTCATTTCGTTTGGGTTAAGCTTGTTAAATAAAAAAAGTTTTGTTCATGTTGATGATACATTGTACATAAGAAGATGACCTTAGAAATTATTTTTAAAAATTGAGAAAACGCTCATAAGGATTCTATCAAATCAACAAACAAGTCGGATTTTTTTTTAAATTACTGTCTCTTATTACTTGTCAGATCTGTCCGAAATCGAATTAGAAGGAAAGAGTTAATGAAAGTTTTGACCTCTTTCCGAATGTTTCTTTATTGCTCCTTGGTCATATAATTATTTAGTCCTTATTACATAGGCTATTTCCAGTTCACCATATTTGTTTTACATCGATGTGGAGGAAGCTTAAAGCTTGTTCAAAGGCACTCTCGATGACTTCTTCCTGGATACTAAACCAGTAATCGCGCAGGTTTTGTGGGTTAGTCCCGGAATTTTCACCTCGCCTTATAAGGATTATAAGTCAATCTGCTGGACAAAATGAGCAACCTACTCATCATCTATATTGAATCTTTATTTTCCTGTGCCATGCCATAAGGCCCTAAATAATCCAGAAGAATGTGTAGGTAATTGGTTTGCCAGAATCACTTTCATTGAATATATATATGATAGAAGAAAGAGTTTGGGGCAAATGCTTTAAAGAATCGGCAATGTTGTGATGTTTGTAAACAAACCAGGCTGGTGCTTTGATGAAGGCGGTCTCTCGGGTTTCATTTGAAAAGTCCAGAAAATTCAATTGTTGCCCAAGGGATTGGTAGTTTTCTATACTAGTAGAGTTTAAGTAAAATTTCGAACATTATTAATCTACCTGCAGGATTCTTTTTGAACAAACAAATGTAAAGCCATGAGAGTCAGTGGAAATTCTTTCTTTGTAAGAACAAAATTTGATAAAACTAAGGGACTGTGTGGTAAACTCAAATTCGTTGAACATATTTTAAGAAGTAAGACGCTTTTTTGGACTAAATGTGGCCCTAAATGCACGAATTGCCGTCTTATAAATATCAGTAGGGAAAACTACGACGTGTCACGGTACAATAATTAATGCAACATGTACAACGTTATTTTAAAGAAAAAGATATGTTTTATGATAGGAAAATTATCAAATTTTATAACTGTCTATATCATTTCTTTATTTTTTGGGGTGTTATAGAAGAAATCTTTCGTAGAACAACCCCTTTACGCAATGCAATTACAGTGGGCGTTCGTCACGTGACTATCTGTTTACTCGCAAAACAAGATGGCTGCGAAACCGTGTTTGTGTGTATTGACGATATGGAAACAGTGACAACAAACAACACCACTGTCGTTCAACGCCTATCAGTACAATGCTAAACATGCTATGAGTATTGTCATAGAGGCTCATTTGTTGTTTGTTAGCAGTCGTCATAGAAACATGACTAACGGGATCGGGAAGTTATTCGCGAATATCTTACTAACCCTTATTCTATTCTATATGATTTAAATAGAAGGCTTTCGAAAGAGTCCAATTGAAAATAGTGTGGCCAAAGAGGAAAATTACCCATGCCGAGCGAATTAAACTTTGGTTACAATGATTTTAGTGTTGTTAATAAGTTACAATTTTCTTATCTGTGAACATTTATATAGATGTGTTGTCTGTCCCAAATTGTGAACTTTCAAAAAGAAGTTAAACATTCAATTAAGTAGAAACAGGTTGTCGTCGGTAACTCAAAAACAAAACTGAGTATCGTACCTGCAATAAAAGAAAATGAACCCATTTACTATTTCCCAAACAATAACGACATTTGACCACTTCGTTGCAGACGACTTAAGAAAACATTGAGGGAAAAGGAGAAATTGCTCGTGAAGAGCAATTTTTCCTTTTCCCACAATATTTTCTGCTCTATCAGAAGATTATTTCCCAATTTCATCACATTTTGAAATGTCGTCTGCAAACTCTTTCAATTTTAGACAGTTGAAAATTTGCTGTTGGGGAAAGGGTTAAGTCTATGAATAATTCTTTGATAGAAAGGGTGTTTCTAAAATTAGGTCATTTACGATCGATAAAGATTTAGTTACCACTATGTCACTTACAAACGATTTTACGTTTATTGCAGCAGATGATTTGCAAACGACAAAGAAGTTTGCAATCAAAGCCACTGCAGATAAGAATGTTTGTCCGGTAGGTGTATAGTAACGCTAGATGTCATCTTGCATCGATGGAATATTTTTGATAAAGTTGAAACGGGTCACTTTATGATATGACATGGCTTTTAAATATGGGGTAGTATTTATTCAATTATCTTATTATCATTCATTTTAGTAAATGTTGAACTGACAGATTACTGTCATTAGAAATCTATTGGTAGTCGATAACGAGAGGAACATTTTGAACGTACAGTCTATCTGGCTTAACCCTTAGAATGCTGGGTAATTCTCTACAAACAGATTGCCGTGTCGTCTGCTTTCCAAACCTAAAATATCTGCTTAATTTTGATGAGGAAAGATACCCACAGAAGCAAACAGGTTAGATCACAGATCATCTTAAAATTTACTTAGTGGCTGGCCTGAATATATCCTGTTGGCAAAAGCATGAGTTCGGTTCCAGCACTTCAAGGGTAAAAGCGACCACAGTAAAAGGAGTCAAAATCACGGTGTAGAAGACAACACCTTTTTACGGACGAATTTTCCATTAGGAGCTTAGTCATCATGCTTAATTACTCTTCACACAATTTTAAATAGGTCGCTCAAAACAAAATTGACTGTTTACCTTTGGGAATAGATCAGTATTGCTTACAGGTTGATAGTTGGCGGAAAATTATGTCTCAACGACTTTAGCTTTGTCTTGCAATTATTTTAGTTTACTATAGAAACGATATGCAATGTTTTTGTCTTCGATAAAAAAATGTACTTAACAGAGTATTTCAATAACATGCTAATATCATTGTAATGCAATATCATGAACTTTCAATTTAGGTTCCATTTGGTGTGTTTTTTCCCGTGACTTTAGGCGTGTGGACTTTAACCTATATATTCAATCAAATTATATCTAATGGATTGATAGATAAATTACACAATTCTAGTAGGCATAAAGAGTAATAATCAATCTAAATCCAAATATGGCCTCAAACAATAATCTGAGTTTTTTTGAATTCGTGACGATCAGAATTTTGTTTCGACAGCGCCGAATATAAGTTCGAACGAGAGCATAAAGTCTTAATAGATGCTTTAATTCAATACTTTTAAATTAAATGAGATTTTTGAATTCACCACTCTATCAGGAGAACGCTAAAATACTTTTTCAAAGTCCCGATTTATTAAAAAAACAATGTTGGCACGCCTTTTTTTTTTTTCATATAGAACAGATTTATCAAGGATTATGATTCACACATAAATTGCAGTCTTCAGACAGAGCTCTAGTAAAAATCAATCGGAACGAAATAAACACGTTAATAACCCATTGGCCCTTTAGATCTGATTGTGTGTGAAAAGAAAGAGGTGGCCAAATAATGTCGTCATAAATTACACCGTCAACTATTCAAACCTATCGAAGGCAGTGATATTCCTTTTGTTCTACGAGACGTTTATAGGTTACTCAGATTTAATATAAAAGAATCCCCTCCGAACCACCTTGAGTAATCCGTGTGAAAGATTACTCAATGCGCGACTCTGCGATATAGATTTCCCTTTGGCGCAACGTTCTATCATAAATCATAATCTTAGATTTGAGTAAATTGAGTCAGGTTTTTTAAGATGCGTTATGACCATTGAGTTATTTCGTCGAAGGTTCTTGGTTCTTTTCGTCGACTAAGGTAAACAAAAGACAAGATTCATTGGCAAACTCGGGCTTCATGAAGAGTATCTCAACTATCTATAATTACGAAGACCAATATTTGATGGAGACACATTAGGGTAAATATATAGCCTGCTTTCCATTGAAAGTAGAGTACCGTTAGTCTGTCACTTACCCGAGATTAGAACTGAACTACTGTTAGAGTGATGAAAACCCCTTGTAAATGAAGTGATGCTAATTTAGTAACACATTGCAGTTATATTGGGTCACAAGTTATTACACGATTAAGTGAAATGATACTTGGAGCGACTAAGAGTATGCAACCGCTGAACAAACAAGTTACTGTGTGATGAAAAAGCATTGAATTGCTCTTAATGATGTCGTGAAGAAATCAAAGACATTTGGCATGTATACAGATTCAAGGACCATCATGAAACACTGAAAAGCCTGTCGGAAAAGGTGCAAAGTTCTAAGCCAACCCATAACTTCATTCTGTATTTGTAGAGAACGCTCCACATACACATACAGGGCACGTCTAATACCCATAACTCTTTTACGGTACGATCTAACTGCGGACGTGTAACATATACCATTGTAACCCTGTTATATGGGATCTAAACCAATCTCGGGGCTTTTTTCACGCTAACAAAAGAAATCACTTATCATGGAATATTGATCTCGTATAAAACCCTTTTACCTGTTTCATTCGATTTGCAACACACGGCGTTTAAAGCTTCTTGATCGGAGATGAGTGAAAATTTGGAAGTTGAAAACTAATTTCTTAAACTGTTTAACAGCTGTAGTTTTGTGTTACGCACATGAGAATAGACATTGGACGCATAATTAGTTCGCTTTTAAGTTTATAGTGCATGTACACAGTGAATAGGGGGTGTATTTATACACAAGGGCGTTGAAACTGTTCTGAGATCTGTCCGGGTAGACTTAATGTTTATACATACACAGGTTTCTATATTAACTTTGCTTAATAACTTCTTTTGATTGTATATCGTACAACAATACCAAAAACACTGTGCTGTTCAAACGACATGTTTTTCTTACTTTTATTCGACCTTTACTTTGATTCAGCAACTTAAAACCTTTTATGGATTCGTTAATACCTATACACATGTATATATGTATAAGGGTTTAATGGATTCTTAACCATTTTAGACTAAATTTGTTGTAACAAAATGAAGACTTGCTCACCATGAGCCGATCCTCTTTATGTCGCAATATTTTTCAAATATCTTACGCTGTAAAAGTGTTCTAAAATTCGTATGAAGGTTTTAAGCATGAAGCAGTTCGAACTAAAAACATCACAAACCATGATACCAACTGGCTCTTGTTTAAAGAATAAATGGCTTCATGTAACGTAGATCTCATCCCGATATGTCGTAGTCTTGTTCTTTCTTCCGTAACAATAAAGAACGCATCTTATGCTGACGGAATACACAAAACACAGATATGTCAACATTAACACAATGTAATGATCAATATCTCCTTCAAAAACACAATCAATTGCCCCATAAAATGACAATACCTATTAAATACAACAATCATCAAATCAAATATTGGCTCTATTTATTGCGAATCATGTTCAGACTTAAATGGAATAGTCTGCAAGTTGTATGCGAGTCAAAGGGGTAAACTTGATTTAGTCCAGTCATCCTATGAAAAAAATGGACTCAACCGTCAACTAATTGCAACAGAAACGAAATCTCTTTTAAAGTTATCATGAATGTATAAGAGATGACAGAAAAAAAGTCCTCCAAAATCTCTTTAGGGGAAATTGGTTAAAAACTCGTTTCATTATTGCTACTTTCAGGCATTATGGAAAAAGTCGCATGTTTGTATTTATCTACCAAAATGGAACAAAACCCCAACAATTCACACAAAAATGATGCTTTCATAAGCGGTATACTCTATCTACATGTTTTTATATCATTCACATCAGTTTGCCTTCTAGAATTGATTTATTCCTATAAATATTGTAAATTGAAAGGGGTCAACTTACCCCACCCACCCATTAAAACTAAAGAATTTTCTTTTCATGTCAATGCATTCCTATATGCTAGAATTCGATATTATCTGGCAAAGCTTGTTCTCTAAAACTTAATTCAAAGACAAAACACACCTTTTTGTATTAGATGACTTATATATAAAGACAATCACTTAAATAAGGTACCGAAATCCATATATGCCTATATAAGAAAAACGAAATATATGACACAAGCAATACAATATTCATGTGGTATTTTTTGACGTTTTGCATTTGTTTTGTGAACTTAAAAAACAATAAATGAAATAAAGGAAGAAACATATTGGGAAAAGCAGCAAAAGTAGTACTATTATATTGCCCCTTTCTCACTATGTGCCAGCTTTCCAAAATAAAGTGTACACTCGTGGAATTACACATGGAGTACACTATGTGTTAAAAAATAAGGGCAGACCTAAATTAAACATTGAGGTATCTTTAATTTCGTTTAAAACACAGGCCAGATATTCAATCAAAATCAATATCAAAATCAAGATCGGGTATGACCTCCACATGCAGAAATACATGCACGACATCAAGGGTGGGGGGTGGGCATTTTGCCTGAAGTGCTGGACCAAATCCTGAAGATTGGCTGGTATGGGGCGACGTGACTCTCCTATCAAGAACATCCAATACATGCTGAATGGGAGAGAGGTTTGATTATTTCGCAGATCACTGGATTGTCAAGATGTCCTGTTTCCTGACGAAGTCAACTGCAACACGAGCTCTGTGGGGTCAGAAATTATTATCCTGGAAGACAAAGTTTTGACCAATTCTATGTGCAAATTGGACAACAACAGGACGAAAAATGTCATCAATGTGTCCATTCAGGCTTCCAGGAACAAGAACAAGTTATATTTTTCTACCGTAATAAACACCACCCCAGACCATGATGCTCCCCGCTAAAAGAAATCATGCTCTAAGATAGTGGTACATTTGTATCTCTCCCCATGCCGATGCTATCAGAATCGCAGACAGAACCTTGACTCATCCGAAAAGACCACATGACGCCACCGACGTATAGACCAACCTTAATGTTGCTAGCACAACCGCAAACGATTATATCAGTTCAGCCTTGACATGATGACACCATGAAAAGGACGCCTTGCCCGAGATTTACTGTACTGCTAGAAACTCCAAGTCCTGTCACAGTATGGATCTCCTGCTTTGGTTATGGTGCGGTTACGAAACAGTTGCACAAAGCAATAATCCATAAAAGGCGATCTTGCTGGAATGTTGATTTCCTAAGGTGCCCATGCCCCCTCCTAATTTGAACATCACCAGTCTGGTGGTGTAAAGCTGCAGGTCGTGCAATAACAATTTTTGACTTCCCAATAAACCTGGCAACATGGTTCTAGGATTCACCAGCTTGCAACATGCCTATGCATTGCCATTTCTGAGCTTCTGAGATACTGCCATGATGGCATATTGCATTGATATGAGACTTGATTGTGTTTCATTTTTATCGTATCCAAGAATTCACGTGAGTGCACAGGCAATACATGTAATGAATACATGTTACAACACTTTATCGAATATGTTCGATTACACGGTGTCATGAGTTTGGGTTTACGGATTATGAAGAGGCAGATTCTCCCTATCCTATCTAGAAAATAGTTAACAGTAATAGGGTTCCTTTACTTGTGCATCTCAATATATTTACAGACTCCCTTTTCCATTTTGCATCGTTCTTGCACAATTTCTGCATTAGCGAAGATTGCTCCCCGACATTTCCTACACCCTCAGTAACGGTCAAGAAGGTATGTATACAAGAACAAGGTTTTCGGTCACACTTTGTTTTACATGAGCATTTTAATTAAAGGCAATTCACAGTATTTGATAAGAACTGCTGTTTTTGGCAGTGAACAATTCCTCGATTAAAACCACCTTTTTGGTACCTACCCCTTCACTGCATTCCTTTTGTACACACTCCTTTCGAGAAGGACAATTTGAACATCCATTAAATACAAATATTGCAGGTTTGCTAATGACATCATCAGAATATGTTCCACGTATATCCAACAAATGCTCCTCCATATTTTGAAGGCAAACGTAAGAACAAAGCCCTATCGTCGTGTACATATTGAACTGACTCATCTAGCTATTTATTGACACTACAGCCAACCTGGGCTTACATTTTATTTATCGAGGAAGGTTTGTCAGCTAGTTTCAATAACCTAGAAGACCCATATTGTGTTGGCGGGAAACTACACAGCTCTTTCTTAAATATATCTCCTTCATTGTCATGCAATGTATCAACCGGAGCTGTTAAACGCAAATGCGGACCAGTTTGAGCTGCTTCTCCAATTTCTCTTAACGTTAATGGAGAGTCTGGGGTTACGGAATGGCTTTAACCTATAAAACTGTATTCTGAATCGTATTTATAAACCATGGTGTTAACATTCAATTGGCCTTCTTACTTTGCATAGTCGACAATTACACAATATATACTCGTTGACCTGACACAATGTTATCAAGTGTACAGTCCGCAACGTGGATGTCTATGTTTAGGTTGTCCGTATGATCTTTTTCAACCCTCGAATGACTGGTTTCTACATGCTGATCACTTGTATATTTCTGCATTGCATTATTGTAGTATGTACATACAGGAATTGACGAAAACCATTGGTTTCTCTGTGATTCTTTCAAACCATAACCACATTTTATTCTTCCTATTGTCTTAGAACTTCTAATAAGGACCTGTTCAAAAACTTGATCTGTAGAAACTATTGCCGATGCGAGATTGCTTTGACAAACTATATGGTTTCCTTCATATAAGTGAAGAAATCTGGACTCTGTAGGTAATGTTTGGCTTTAGTTTGAAGATAACATAGGAAGATAACAAAGCTCTAGACTGGGGCTACATTTCTCTGATGGCTTGAATTTACATTTCTCAGCAATACAATCATTTGGCTTTGATAAACGTTTGTAGTAGGTCAGCCATTGTTTATATATGAAACACAACTTGGAAATGCTATTTGACAAACAAAGGCTTCTTTTCAAGTTTGTCCTACATCTTATGAAAACTACTTCACCACATACCTCTTCAACTGGTTTTTCTTCTTGCATAAGGATTTCATAAATGTTAACTAACGTTTTATTATTTCATTGGGTTCAACCTCGCTAAAGGTTTCAGTATTTGTCTTTGGTTTGGAAGTCCAGGTCATGCTTTAAACTTCATGTATTGTGACTTCCTCTCAAAGCAATGCAGTATTAAAAGAGATTCCCATAAGTATTACATTTAAAAATTTATTCAGTAGGAAATGGCCTCAAGTTGCTCTGGAAATAACCGTGTCATTGAACATGTGAATCACCACATTTTGAGAAATTCTGATAGTCTTTTGTTCTTCCATTTATTGTCCAATACAACGGAAGAAGCTCAAAATGGTATGGAATCCACAATGTAAATGTGACCTTCTTGCACTCTTGATAGTACTATCCATTTTACCTGCAAATGGAAAATAGATAAAAAGGCATGTATCATCACTTGTGCGTTGATTTTGTCTGCAGCATTTTCAATATTGGTATTATTCAGTTAACATCACTGCAAATGAAAATAGTAAATTAAACACAACAACACTTGCTTTATCTTACTTTTGATTGAAGGTTGTACTTTAGCGTAATTCACCTTAATTTTCATAGTTCATACAACATATGTATTAATGATGAATAATAATTAAAAACGTTATAAGAAGAAAAAATGTGACTATAATGATATCTTTATCATACAATAGGTTATAGTAATAAATGCACCTTCAGAGTAAATTACAATCGCCACCAGATGATATTTGCCGACGATTTTTATCTCATTCACATCTTCACTCTTCATCTTTAACCTTCGATTCGATCTATTTTGCCAAAGATTAAGAAACTAAGCAAATGTAAAAATCAATTAAACAAATCATAAATAGATTTATTTCATTATTTGCATAAAGAATACTTTAAAAATTGAATAATTCTAACATATGAACATAATCGATTTAATTGAGTGAGTAAGAGAAACTTGTGTTTTCGTCAAATCATTATCTACAATGGCACTAATGGTCCACCGTAGTTTAAAAAAAAGAACAGCTATTCCGAGGTAAATATTTTATATTTATTTTATATATTTGTCATTGTAAGGTGCATTTTTGTCATTTTATTCATGTTTAAAGATATATTTGAGTGTGAATGGTCATAAAATCGATGTTTTGGGCGAAATTAAACAAAACAAACACTTTTTGAATTACCCACGAAAACCCATTACAAAGCATTCTGCAGGCTATTTCAAAAATAATTTTTCATCTAAAATGTAACCATGAACATACAATTATGTTTTTTATAAGGTAAAGGCATATATAAATGATAATAAGCTCAACTTACCCTTTCATGTGATTTTCAACAGCAAGTTGACCTCGAAATTTACCGATGACAGTTCACGCTATGTACCTTTCTATGGTGGTACATTCGAACCATGCAAAAACTCGCACTTTTCAAAAAGTTTAAATGCATTTTTCAGTATTTTCCCCTGGTGGGATTTCTGAGGACTTTTTATATGTTATAAAGGAAGTGTGCAGCTATAATAAAATCACAAATTTGTTTCTGTTGCAATTAGTTGTGGGTTGACTTACAGATTGACTGGACTAATTGCCCGTTTACCACACAAGTGTTTTCGATAATCCACAGTGTAAGAATATACATGTACTAAAAAGATAAACTTTCGTTTTAATTTCCATTAAAATATGAGTAATATATGCCTTTATAACTACTTTTTGTGGAATCTTTTTAATTTTAATGGGAAATTATTATAAGCTTCGAATCAATTCGAGATTTCGCGCTTGAGAAAAGGGTCGCATGGCTTTCACAAATGATACTATCGATGATCAGGCTGTGCAAAACCCACATACATTGACTGAGATATCATATGTATTCATCATTATCCCGCTTTAAAGTCGTTTTCAATATTTCTATCAGATCTTTTGTGGAGACAGTACATAGATCAATGGTTTCATTATTCATGCTAGTTCCTTTCTTCTTCAATTTTAACCTGGACCTGGTGAACCACTCGGAATAGTTTTCCGAATGCCAATATTGACATGGAAGAAACCATTGCTACCATTCTCCTTTTTTGGTGTGACCCATAAATGTCTCGAACCTCAAACCTTCCGCACTCAATACAGAATCTCCCAATCATAAACATCGCAAATTCCTAATCATGATTGATTAACCAGCTTTGAAAGCATTGTAGCAAAGACGATAATTTGCTCTTTAAGTACACCATCATCTTTGGTACATTTAAGTTCAAACGGTATCCGCTTCAATGACACATTAAACGTTTGTATGTGGGAAATGGCTTGCGTAATTATGTACTTATATACAGCTAATCTCGGTGTAAGCGACCAGAGTAAAAGTAAGCGGTATGGTATTGTGTAAGACAACTGACGGCTTGATACGGCCGCCAGCCATCTACAAAGCCCCAGTAAAATTCGTTGCTTAACGAACTTTCTGAAAGATATGTGTCTTGGATTAAGATGCCCTCAAACTAAATAAGTGTTCACGCACTGTTTAAAGTTAGTCTTTTAAAACAGCATTAATTGTATATATAAAAAGCTAAAAAGAACCCTCTTTCTGAAGCCCTGTCACTTGTCCTGTGTTCAGTTCAATGAAAGGGTACTTTAAGCTTAAACCATTAAAGGAAACCAATCCCTCCCCCATGGTCGCTTATTGTGTATGTGTACAAATACGACCAATAAAGAATACAATACATTTCATTATAGATAAACATAAAGCCGTACATATGAAAAATCATTGAGTCTAATTCAATATTCAATATGTGTTGTGTATGATAAAGAAATCTGTGCCAATTCATTTTAACTCCTTTTTATTGTAATGCGAGTCAGTCGGTTTCGTCACGAGCAAATTCTCCTTTTGTAATTGCGGTTTCTATCAAACATCATTAAAAAGGTATAATTATACGTCATTATTATGTCAATAACAGACTGTTTAACCCTTTACCAAACAATAACGACATTTGACCAGTTTGTTGCAGTTTGTTGTTGATTTTTTCAAACCAACACATAACAGAATTTATCCCAAATTCATCTGTCATGAGTGATTTTTTTGAGAATCGTTTACAATGCCTTAAGCGCGAAGACGCTTCTAAGTTCGGAATTAGCCGATTAACTCATTAGATATTTTACCTCTGTACATATTTTAAGCAACAGTATGCATGACGAATGATAATTACCAATATCATTTGATAGAAAACACTGTGAAAAAAAGATTAACTTATATATCAGGAGCACAGTCACAATCATTTCTGGGATATTTTTCAGATGGTGCGTTAAAGCAACTGGGGGTCGTTGCACAGCTCATATGACTGATCGATTAGTTATATAATAGGTATCGTAAACGGATACGGCCGATTGTTCTAAAAGTTGCGTACTCAGCAATCGTGAAACAAAACAAACGCTTTTTGCCTTCTGAGGAACATCATTTTGAAATATCCGATGCAGTGTCACAAGAGAACGTCGAAATACAAGAAGAATATTTATGACTAGCAATGATCTTTACCTTAAAATAAAATGTCGACGCTTTTCTAAGATAACATTTTTGCCTGTCGATGTTATTTGTTTCGGCCTGTGGCACGATTCCAAAGGGTGTAATTTATAAAACATATCATTTACTCATCGTTATAGGATATCGTGTACTACTAGTGTCCCATCGCACATTCCCGCATAGGCTTACTCCAATCGTCTTTGGTGGGGTTTTAGGCCTGCATCAAATTGAAAGAAGAAGAAAACAATAAAATAGGGGAATGGCATATCAGTACACAATGAACTTTGAATGTCATAATTCTACAACGTGTTGTCTATTTGGGCCGCGTCACGCGAAAAGGGACACTCGGACATAAATAAAAACCACTGACTCAGCTCTTTCTTAGCGCTATTATTCCAGCATCTAGTCACGACAGTTATCATTTGTATTTATTTAAAGGTAGAACTTGATGTCCTTTAAGATGGCAAACAGTGTAACCCTATACAATATTAGAATTGGGAAATGGCTTGCGTAATGATGTACTTATATATACAGCTAATCTCGGTGTAAGCGACCAGATTCATTTAGAATTGTAAATTGCTATACTGTTTGCTATGTCCGAGTGCCCCTTTTTCCGTGACGTAGCCCATTTCATTTTTGTATTGAATAGTCATACATCTTACAACTTAGTTTGGTTTAGTGTAATCTGAAACACGTGTACGGGAATGATACAACGTAAATCATACAGGAGTGTTATGTCTTGTCAAAATTGAAAAATGCAGCAGACGAAAGCTTTGGAGAATGACAAACATCACCAATCAGCCATTTTTATTTATGATATTGGCTATGAAAGCATGTAACGTTAGAAGGAATTTTTCATCACGTGAGCTTTCTCATGTTGAGAGAGTTTACCCAGTCTGATTGGGTTCGAGACTTTACACACATCTTTAAAAAGGCATCATTTTCGTATGCTCTTGGCAATAGTAGGATTAAATGTATTAAGTAATACATGTTTCGTGATTGCACGATAGCCGATTATAATACATATTCTTTACGTGATACCGTTTTTCAAAAGGATTGGGGTATGGGTCGCACATATATGTTACCCCATATTTATGTGGTAGCCACGTCAGTGCATTTGAATGTCCTACTTTTGGAATTAAAGTCTTGAACTATTTACTCCAAATTACAACACTTAACCCATTACCAAACAATAAAGACATTTGACCAGTTTGTATCAAACGATTCTAGAAAACATGGTTGGAAAAGAAGAAGTTGTTCTTAACGAGCAATTTCTCCTTTCCCACAATGTTTCCTGCAATGGCAGAAGATTATTTTTCAATTTCATCATATTTTGAAAGGTTGTCTGCAACTTCTTTCAATTTGGGACAGTCGAAAATTTGGCGTTTGGTAAAGGTATAAATGCACTTGTAACAAATAACGTAAGATTCCATCGTGACTAAAGGAGAATTGCTTGCGTAATAGCATATCTCTGTTAATTCCAATGATTTCTACGATATATCGTGAAAACATTTCATTTTTAGTTTTTGGTTGTCTATTGTTGCCTTTTTTGATACTATGCATGCATCCATCAGGATCTTCCCTCCAATTTTGACGTTGTAGCAGTTTCTTTTAAGCAATTAGTGAACATATCTTTGTATCATGAAATAAAAAGATCACAAACTGAAGCGTGGCATATATTGACAACCGTACTGTCGCAGCCATATCCATCGGGCGCTTCCTTTCAATGGTTGTTTTATTTTGGTTTTCGTCCGTGAGGTCGTTCAATTTGGGACAATAGAGATGATAAAAATCGGATAAAAATCGTATAAAAATACAGTTAGGCCTACTTTATTTCAAATTCAACAATCTAAAATTGCATCAAAAGAAATAATCAGAATGATAAATATTTTCAACAAAACATTGGTCGAAAATATCGATATTTTGATTCATTTGTCGGGGATAAAGAACCGCAAATGTGTGTCTACAATAATTCGAACATGATCATTTATCATTAATCGGAATGTTCGTATTGTAATTTATACTTACAGAATTTAACTAAACCAGCAGCTATGCCTTTGGAACTGTTATTAATTGTTCCTAAATATTCAAATTCTAAATGTTTTCTGTTATTCCAAGGGGCAGTCGACTTTTGTATGTTTCCTGTCAAATCTACCAATAGTTGCATAGGCAATTGAGCAGTGCCAAAGGGCAAAGGAAAAAAACATCGGTGAAATAGATTCGATCCCATGAACCATGACCTTAACCCTTTCCCAAACAATAACGACATTTGACCACTTTGTTGCAGACAACTTATGAAAACATTGTGAGAAAAGGAGAAATTACTCGTAACGAGCAATTTCTCCTTTCCCCACAATGTTTTCTGCCCTATCAGAAGATTGTTGTACAATTTCATCACATTTTGAAATGCAGTCTGCAAACTCTTTCAATTTGGGACAGTCGAAAGTTTGGTGTGTGGGAATGGGTTACACTGACAACGGCCATCTCTAGTCCACCGTTGCTCCCTTATAGGTTTACACTGATAAGCCACTACAAACCAATCAAATATAACTTTTCGAGGATTAAACATTTCCCCAGCCCGTACGAAAGCTCCACAAGTGACATCTTCGCCAAGTGACGGACCGAATAAGCCTGTGCTGTCCATACTAAGTTATGTATCACAATTTCTCAGTTCTTAACAACTTTCCATCTAGCATAACAAGACATACATTAGAGTGTTCTTTCGAACTCAATTCTATTGTAGGATAAAAATCATTGCAACAAAAGAGTATTACTTGAAGCGATAGACAAGGATCAATTCGTATGTTACTTGTGGGTAGAAAATGGGTATTCTATAGACCAATAACTCAATGTATACTCGATTCAGCACACATGAAGCTTAATAACAAATACCAGCAAAACAGACAAAAAGCTTGTTTCTCGATCATTTTAATTAATAGGATTATTCTCTCAATATAATAAACGCATGATAATTCATACTCCCACAGTGGTCGGTCGTGTTTGTTGTTAATGTTGTTGTTGTTGTTGTCGTCGTCGTTGTTGTCGCCGTTGTTGTTTTCCTCTTTTCATTTTAACATGTAACAAGTTGCTAAAATGGATCGAAGAGGAAGTATAGGGTTACACACGTCAAAGAGTGTTTTGTTACAGCGATAGATCTATACATTACATAATGAATGGTAGGTTGTTATGGCGGACGTATTGTCCCGGTTTTCATTGAGGTTCGGGAATTAAATTCAATATTTATTACAAGTACAATGAAAATCAATATCGGCCTATCCTAGTTCTGTTTTCAAATTATCCAATTGAATTGTTCTATTGAGTTCAGTTCGAGCGTTTGTCTCAAGGTTGAACACCGTTTTCAACGATTTTTGTTTTAATTTGCATGTCTCGATGGATGTGCTCTTACACATACAGCCTCGACTCAAGTCAGTTCAACCTGTGTTGAAATTGGAATACTTTTCCAGTTAGAATATCTACCATTCGCGCCGTGTTGGTATGTCTTCGCCATATTTAAAATATGAAGTCCATGACCAGGCTACGCCATCTGCAAGAGTAATGTTGATGTTTAGGGCCTTCCTTAGGTAAAATTAAACTTGTTTCCATTTCGATGTTTATATAAAACAATGAAGGTACAACAATAGTTTACGTTTATATTTGTTTCGTTACGTATCGTAACTGTATAATGTTTGAGCCTCTATAAATTATGTTCACATTTGTTCACCCCATTTCTTAACTCACTATTACAGCTTAGCTCGTCTGAAGGAAAAAGGCCGAGACTCCGCTGCAACGAAAGAAGAAAGACAAGGTTATGTCATTCCACCATGATATAATGACCATTGATTGGTCAGATCCAAATTAAAGCTAACGACAGACAGCAAAATCAACAAGATAGAATTAAATTTATCCATGATACTGGGTTGAACACATCTTACAAAAGAGCCAATTGCGTTTGAACAGCTCATCCTTATATCACAGTGGTTTAGTAAGTCTTCCGCAGCAATCTGGCTAAGTGAGACTTTAGGGGGTAAATGGTATGTTAAACTATAGAAGATAAGCCGTTCGACTTGAATACACCATCTCATTAATCCAAAGTAATACTCATAATTAATCTGTTTTGCCTAAAGGAGGTGAATTTAGACACATTGCACAGCTGACGGCATTGAACAAAATAGGCAGAATGTAGAACCTGCTCATTTTAAGCAGATTCTACCTGTTTGTGATAGTTTTGAACTAAGTTTGTCTAGTAAAACGTTCATTTAATATGTTCATAGATCAAAAGCCATTATCACTTTCTGTTGCAATTTTCTGGAAATAAGGAATCTTCTTTAGACGGTATGATATAACATCAGCATCATGATGGCTTTTTGAAATTCTAAGAAAAGTTCCACCTATATTGACTGGAATCTGCCAGCTGAAATTAATTGATTTGGTCTTTACCATTCAGATCTCATTATGTAGCTATTTGTCCATTTACTCTTTCCAGAGAGACAGACGGACGGAATGTGTCTCATGACACAAATCATCAACATCTTCAATGAATAAAACAGATTTCAGGCCATAGTTACAGCGGGTTTCGATGACACACACTGCATTAAACAAGGGAATGAAAATGGGGAATTTAGCAAGGTTATAGATTTTCCGATTAACATATGAGTAAGTAGTACAAAAGAAGGGGGGTCTACGGCTTAATTCATATTGAGACCTCGCCTTCTCTTCGCTTGTTGCAGCAGACGAAAACACTAATAGGGTTATTCATTTTGCGATTCCCATTATATATACTGGGTTTATCGCAGCTGTAACAAAGAAAATGAGACGAAATTCCAATTGCATCATTCCCATATGAAAGTCAACTGGCGTTGGAAAGGGAAAGATGAAAAGAAAGTGTGTAAAGCATATTTTGAAACTCAGGTTCATGCTCGATCTAATAGATAATTTCAATTAATTTGTAAGTGACAGAAAAGGTGTAAGTCACTGCAAAGCTTCTCTGACAATGTAATATTTCAAGAAAGACAATAACTGTCATTGTCAATGCATCTAATGTTATTTTGTTACCCAGACACATTACAAAATTCTTCATAATCGAATTTGTAATACGGGTTTTATGTCGACGAAAGAATCTCTATTGCTCATTATATATATTATATTCAATATTTGGTAAGTCTTCAATGGTCCGTGGACATTCTAATCCACACCAATTACAGTGAAGCCTCGTTTATCCGGACCCCGATTATCCGAATGTCTCGCAATCCGAATATTATTTGACCAGTTTGTTGCAGACAACTTTTGAAAACATTGTGGGAAAAGGAGAAATTGCTCGTGACAAGCAATTTCTCCTTTTCCCACAATGTTTTCTGCCATATCAGAAGATTATTTTTGGAACGCTCGACAATTTGGCGTTTGCTAAAGTGTTATAAGTATACACGTGCATACAGACCGTTTATGTCTTGATGTGTATAAGAACATGCGCTACTTCATTAGTCCGGATGTATCGGTAATCCGGACATTTTGTTGGGAACGGACGTGTTCGGATTAACGAGAAATCACTGTACTTAGGATCTTCAAATGAATACAACCATCAGCATATCGGGGACCCTTTTAGTACTTCTGCAACGGACTCGCTTGAGTGTTGCATTTTGCTTTTGCTACTGCATTCTGTCTGAACATGTGCAAAATACCTATCTATTAGGTCATATCATGTGTTGATCATGTTTATCAAATTGCATGGCTTTCAAAAAAGGAAACTTTCTTCAAAATTCGCGTATTTTATATACGTTCAAGCTACATTAACAATAGGATCAATTGGCAACACAGTGGCCATTGAATATGTTTCATGTTCCAACATGACGCTGTAATGTTTAAGAACTCATTCTTTTTGACCTTGCATTGCTTCTCAGAGCGTCTCTTAACACCAGAAACATTGCTAGTCGATGTCCGGATAAATCAACCGTATTCCTTAAGGGTAATTCTGTGTATAAAAGTCAATTATACGAAATAAAATTAATCCTTCAAAATAAACCAATAAAATGGTAAACTGTTAGGTAAAAGAGGGTACTTCTAAAGGCCTCATTGGTTGGTTGGTTTCTTGTAATTTTACTTAAAAATGATTATATTCATAGATATCTTTACTAGCTACCATATCTCTTTTCCCTACCAATCGCTTTTGGTAAATATAAAAAAAACAATCACGTTTGTAAATAATCAGTCCATCAATATTGTTTATCATTTAATAAAGGACATCAAGTCAGACGGTTTATTAGATCCCCGTGACGTAGAAAGGTCTTGCCATTGATGAAAAGGTTTTCAATGCATATACGTCAGCATCGCCAGTATTCGTGAATGTTTTTTGTGTTAAATAGATGATTGGCCTTACCAGTTACATCCCTCATGGACCATAGAACGGGTATACACTACATCTAAGGCACAATCCTACCAAGGACGTTCCCTTTACAGAAAATCGGCATACCGATATTATGGTTTTTGATCAATCATATTATCGGGTATTAACCTTGTCCCTTTACCACACAATCTCATGAATAATGCGCGGATGTTACAGACGACTATTAGAATAATGTTGGAAAATAAGTCATTTTTAAATTAGAAAAATGGCTCCGTCTCCGCCAACAGTTATTTAATTTTCCTAGACGAATAGTTTGTAATGAAATGACAACTTTATAAAATGACTATAACCACCATTTATTTCGGAAGACCGAACTATAACATTTTGAGACGACTTGTTTTCTACTGTATTATCGACTGTAGAAGTCGTCGATGTCAATATATTGAGTCGTGTCGGTAAAATTCATTTCAACTCATTAAAACGCCCAATTTCTCACAATGGACTTTTGAATAATCGTTTTGTATGTCAGAAGAAGAACCTGTTTTTTGTTTATATATATATATTTCTATCCTCATTCAGCCTTCTCAGCCACTTTAGAAGGTTAGGTGATTATGATTAAATAAGTGTTCGTAGAGATATGAGTAAAACGAACTTAAAATCGTACAACCATGTCTAAATAAGAATTTTTGTGAAAGAAATGATTGAAACTGGATGTTTTTCATCCCTACATCGTCCGACTTATTTTCTGTTTATGCCAACAGCACTTAATGACCATAAGCCTTTTACCCTGTTACACAAAGGTGTCAGCAGACGACATTGAAAGTATCTCGTAGAAGGCAACTATATCTTCTAACAATAAGAGGTTTGTGAGTCCATCAGTCGGTCGGTTTTTGAAAAATAATAACATTATATTTTTATAGACACATTATAGGAATATCATCTTTTAATTTACACAATTCTCTTAAATCTCGCTTACTGCACAAGCAATAAATGGCAACTAAAACACGGGAAGGGATTTTACATTTCGTTCAGGTAGTTTGGTATAAATGCGCTTACGAACGAAAAGATTACAATCATCTTTCAATGCATTCATTTATTCATTAGATATCAAATGCACGAACGAGTTTGGGATTTTAAATGGGGATTGACGAAGGTTAAATGCATTAAGTGTACGAGTAATTTGAAATGCGCCGGTTCACAAGAGAAGGATATATTGCCTGAAATACCTCAGAATTGTTTGGTTCATCATACAACTAATTTCCAACTCAAAAAGGTGAATAAACTGTTAAGAGTGTAAATCGTGTCTACCTGATAAGCCTCTCTGGCTTACCGAACATCTTTCTAGCTGAAATTTTGACACCATGTAAAACAATTGTCCTGTATTCCCCTTTAGTCAAGTTGCAGCTATGATACGTTCATGCTGAAACTGGTCATGTGGTCTAAACTCGTGTAATAGCATACGAGTATAACATGTGAAAACCAAGGTCCTCATATTAATACCCCCTTCCTAGGCTGCATCAACCTCATGACAACGATATAACTGTGAGGAATGTGTGTGAGAATAAGGTAGAAAAGAAAATTGATCAACGTCTTTGTTAATGAAAAGAACTTTAAGCTGAGTTGTCATGTTAAGTGGATAGCGCCGGGGACTAGAGACCGGGCGGGCCGGATTCGATCCTCGAAGGCGGTCATGTATTTCACCGTAGAGTGTTCTTGGGCGAAACACATATCCTAGCCTAGTAATGGTAGGCCACCAAGGAAAATGTGTAAGTCACCGCAAGGGGTTTGACATCAAAGGAAGATAGATAGATAGACATTATGACACATTGGACAGTCCACATATCCATGGGTCAAGGAATCTCCTCATACCACACAATAACACACGGGCTGTTTTAAAAGCCACGCTTTGATGTACAGACAATCTTGTGCTATGCGACTATAGTAAAATTATATGTAAAAGATAACATCTTAATACGGACGCCAGTCGTTCAGCTCCAGTAGGAGCTTTCTGAATGACTTTTGTCCTGTATTAAGATAGACTCAAACTAAATAACTTACACACACTGTTTACGAGTAGTCGCTTAAAAAAAGAATGACTTTAATTGACCAATATGATCAAGGCTTTGCTACAAAAGAAAGATTTGTGACACAGATCATCTGCCTTCAATCCAGATGGTGTATTCGAGACGGTCTTATGGATCGGTCTGTTACAATAGCATGGCATGTCAATAAAGTGTCCATTTATCACATATTTCACTATGCCTTGTTAGAAACATATATCACACTTTTCAGTTTGCCATTCGTGTTTAACAAATTGCGAGTAATTCGCTACATAAAGATTTGTGAACACGCAAATGTCAAGCAAGTCTTTGATTATAGCACAAGTATAAACTGAAAATGCACTTTTTGCACAAAATTATTCCTTTACTTGGAGACCAACGTTATTAAGTTTTTTTTTTCCAAGGTTTTCAAATCTCAACGCGTCAGTATTTCTTTCCATATGGTAGAGTTTTGCGACTCAAAATATAAGAGGAATCAGTGGCAACAGTAACAGCAGCAGCAGAGAACTATTATAAGGTATCAACAATGACATTGGCTTTTAATAATTATAATGTTGTCATAAAAGAAAAAGTTGGATTTATCGCGTAGGTCCCTCTTTAACAAATTGTTTTCATAACTCTTCTACAAAATTTATGCCAATTGGAGTCAATATAGTTCTAGCAGTGTTGGGCACAATGCAGTTCATGTATTTAACAATGTTTAAGTTTTGAATCCTGCGACAGGTCACAAAGCCATAGCGCGTTTGTCAAGAATACTTCTACCTTTTTACTTCGATTTGTTTTCCAACCATTATGCGTTTTCTTGATTTTCTTGCATTTTGGAATCATCATTTGAGCCCCCTTTACTTCATAATATTGCACTTTCAGAAGAAATTGCTTGTCACAAGCAATTTCTTCTTAAGTCAACATGGCTTCCTTTAACATCTTATAAAGTATATCGTTTACACCCTTTTGTCTTTTGCTGTTGCTTTTGATTTCGATCATTCACACCTTTTGAAACCGACTTTCACATATATCCCTTATCCCTACTCTCGCAGCCACATGAATGCTTAATTTGGTTTCTATTGAAAATGGGATCAAAGGTAAGACGTGCATTATGATATATTTGGTAAAGGGACTCAGACTCTCTACACAATATGAATTCTGTCCAGACAAATGAGCGGGACACACAACACTAGTTTAGTTAAAACTTATTTATTTTACATCGATTGTGAAATAAGTGTTTTATAATAATGAGATAAATCACTCTCGATTCTGCTTCCTGGAAACATAATCAGTACTCTCGTCGAATGTGGATTGATGAAAGATTGCAAGGCAGATACAGCTACTCACGGAATTCGAACCCACGAGGCCGACGCTCTACCCCTAGACCACTGTCCAATACACAACCCACCAGTGATCTAAGATGGGGCAAATTATCTCTTTGAGGTGTAGGGTAAGGAGAAAGGGTTCAAAGACTTTTTAATCACATGTGTTGGGTATGGAAATAAGAGATTATCGATATTCTCAAAAAAAATGTAAATCAATATTATATTTACAATCGGTACGATTACGCGGAGAATTTAACCTATATAGGTATATGGGTCTATGTATAACTCGTGAATCACCTGTCTCTGGGCACAGTGTATATTTCATCTGACAAGTACATACTCTCTGGTGGCACTCTTCGATGAAGCACATTTTAAGAGACAAGATAAGCAGATACTAATTTTTGGAGTCACGCCGTTTTCAACCATGTTTTTATTTTCATTGTCATTGTCATTGGTAGGGAAAAACATTGTAGAGTCTTCCCCAATATGAGCCGACGAAGAAATAATTTGCCACCGTCGTAACTTCAGCTGTACAGATAATGCGAGATATCACATTTTAACATGCAGTTTTTTAAAGGCGTTATGTTACAACTTTATTGTTGGTACTGAATAGAACCATCTCAACGAGAGTATACAAATAAGTACGTTAACCATGGAACCATGGACCTCTTTATTGGACCTTTGTAAAATTATCAGGGGTTGACAAACATATAATTGCCTTTGTTAACCACTAAGACAATGTGGATCCAAAGGAATTTGTATGCCGTTGGACTCTGGTGCTTTCTCCCTGGCTTACACTCTTGCGCACCTCTGACAGGAAAGCCTAGCACAGTTATCAAATGTTCATGGGAAATTTAACGTACATTTGTTATTTGTTTGAATGCTCCGTAAAAGGTTTTTTTAGATATAACGAACCGGGTGTGGTACATGTACTCCGTACGTGGCCATATACGCTTTCTTTTATTAGCAAAAACCGTTCAGTTTAATCACTCAGTGTGTGACTCGACATAAGTGCCGAAGGTCACACCCACGCGAAGTGATAATTAAAACTGGGGATCAAACAATGAATAGGTTGTCTGACGTCCCCGCTTCTTTACTCAACAATATCTCAGATACAAAAAACAATGCTAAACTCGGGGACGTTGACGCTGATTCGTTACCAAACTCTCGCGGAATTCATGACACATTCCCCATTAAAAGGCCCAATGGACGTTACTGCAAAAAGAAAGATATCAATATTTCACAGATATTACACAGACTTGCAATTTGTGAATCATATGGCCCTGTACACCCGGGGTCCAGCTTACGGAAAATGTTTGCGTAAGTCATAATTGATAAACATTGATAGTATCTTCAAAGAACGTACACTATTGCAATGTGGCACTTCATTTGAAGCGTCTCGGAGAGACGATTCCAATGATGTGTCACTTTGCAATATTGCTTCGTCCAATATTGAAATAAGAGGAATTGTTGTTTTAGACTTACGCAAATCTTAAGCGTAAACTGTTTAGTAAAACGGTACCCCCGGAAAACATTGCAGCTATCAGTGAATCTCAGTCGATATGTGCGTGGTTGGATATAATTATTGAGTGTAAAGTTATTGAGTGATTTCAAAAGATGTTTTGGTATCTTTAGTCATCACAATCTCTGAACAAAATCATTTATTCATAATTGTAGGAATGTCAGCGGTTGAAAGTCTTTGTGCCAATAGAACATATCTTGACATTATGAAATCCCAATGCTGTATTGTTTAATTAAAAAGTTAATTATTCACTTATTCTAAATGACTGAATCTCTTTTTCAAAGAGTGCTCAGCGTTTTATGCATGTCCCAAAAAGGCTAAATTCAAAGCCGATTGCAAAGCCTGTTTTCTCGCCGACACGTAACCATTATTGGTTATTGACCGTTTTATATTAATCTTAATCCTTGCTTACAAGGGGAACTTTTCTTCACCGCGAAAATGACAGACTGTTTACTTCTGTTATGGTATTGCTATACACGATGAATTAGGCGCGCGCTGGAAAAGGGGTTGTTTATCACACTTGCCAATGAAAACCTTTGAGATGGTACACAATTAAATCTGTCAATATAAACGAAAAAGTTTAATATTCAAACATGTATTCATTTTTCTAAGATTGGACAGAACCTTTGGGACAAATAAAGAGGATTGTTTGTTTTCATGAGTTCATCAATAGGACATAACCGAACACGTTCTTCGTACCCGTGTTCATTTCAATTCAACTATTTCATTCAACAGAAAGCACAAAGTACATTTTACAAAATTAAGTATCTCAATGAAAGAACAAGGTAATGATGACGAACGTACTACAGATACCATTATGCCGAAGATTTAATATTCACGACGAGGAACTTTTCCAATTATTATACACAAATAATGTCCATGGAACAACTCCCATGTTTTAATAGCGAATTGCGCCACTTTGATATATGGTTTCGATACCGCTGGCAACACATAATTCGCTTCAAGAAAATGGTCATTGAGTCTATTTTTGCATTTTTAAATGAATATCTTATTTGCTTACAAACACTTATCCAAACTAATATAATGGTTATGAACGTGGATGACATGTCTGTGGCCATTACTCCTCTTGCTTTATCAAGAACCGATATTTAAAAACTTGTTGCATTTTTAGGGTTTCAACGTGTATCAATTTGATACTAGGCCATCGGACTTATACCTTACAAAAACAATCCTATTCCAATCCTTCTTTAGACCAATACAAAAGTATATGTGTAAAGGTTTAACAAGGCTTTTAGGAAGGGTATCGCTTACAAAACCTGCTGATATTCTAGTGGGTTTTAGGGGAATTTCGGACAAGTTAAAGGTTGTGTTATGTTGTGATAAATGACCGTCCTACATTAAAGAACACGTCTAACATAGCACCCGTATCACGACCCACTATGTGGGGGACTCGATGTGCAGAGCTGATATCTTTGTAGGCATGTACAGAAAAAAATCATCAGACTTTCTCATTGTTTTTTCTATACTCGATTAGCATGCCAAATTCCCACGAAATGACGAAAACATTAGAGCTACGTTGAAATGTTTTCATGGTTTGCAAATCAAGAATGGAATTACCCTGGTAGATCATATGTCATTTGTGATAGTATGTTTTAATTTCGTCTGTTTTTACGATAATGAAAATAGGAAAAAGATTTACGATGTCATTGCTCATTTAATTGAAATAAGTGTCTTTTGTCAACAAATTCTGAACTGATATAATTTACTTTAAATAAGTTAAAGAAAATGATTGGACAACCATTCGTTCTAATCTATCGTACATTGAAGACTCTGATATCCTGGGGTTTGTTGGCACCATCCGCTTCCTTATTCTATTTAGTTTACTGAAGACAACACCAAAATCAATTTAAGAAATGATAAAAGATTTTAATGTTTAACTGTACAATAAAACAACTTGTTTGTGATAGGCATATCATCTAAGAGGACTTCATCAAATGATACTAGGTTGCTGCATGACTTATACAGACACAATCAGATTTGGAGGCAAGGAATGAATCTTTGGTACAATACTCTTAAGTGTTGTATGCATTAGAAATGCATTTCCTTTATTTTTCTTAATTCCACAAAGTATCTGCCCAGAGTCTGCATGGTTGGAGGCTCAAACCAAAGGCGGGTCTATTCATAAACCAACACTGTTGGTAATATATAAACCAACACTGTTGGTAATATAACAGTTAAGTACATAACTGAACAAACGTTGAAACGGCGAGTAACCCATTACTAACCAATTGCGACATATAACCAGTCGACTCTTGAAAACATTGTAGGAAAAGGAGGAATTGCTCTTTACGAGCAATTCCTCCTTTTTCCCACAATGTTTTCTGCCCTATCGGAAAATTATTTTTCATTTTTTTTCAGATTTTGAAATGTCGTCTGCAAACTCTTTTAATTTGGGACAGTCGAAAATTCGGCATTTGGTGACGGGTTTAACCAAGACAGGTATGACGGACATTTTAAAGCGAAGGGTTATGTAGATCATTACGACCATGAAACACTGACCTTGGCTATTTGCACACCAATCACAATATGGAAACCGTCCAAATCCATTCAAGTACCGAATTCAGCCATTAACCCTTTAGCTCATTTATACACCTTTTTAAAACTGATTGTTAACAGACATGAGGAAACCTCCATGTTCAATTGTTTTTGTTTTTTCTTTAAAACTAAAAAGCAGCTGTACTGTTTATGAGACATGCTGAAGAAGAACCGTAGGAAGTCAGATTAGTTTGCACTAACGTATTTAGAGCATGTATACATTGGATAAATGATTATTTAGACCCAAAAGCGTTGCAACAGTTTTGAAATCCATACCATTCCGTCTGTACGTACTTAGATATATTGCCAAATTCTGAATCAATTGTGTGTATTCAATAGTTTTTTCATTCAATATTATGCCGCAATCTTTCAGCTGTATAATTTCAAGAACAGTCTATTTTGACCTGTAATTTGAACGTAGCATGTGTTAACATGCACATCAAATGCAAATGTAGAGGACATTCGACACCATATTGATGCAGAGGTTTATAAAGTCTTATCGAATGCAATTGAGAAATCCTCCTTCTTCTGTTTTCACACTTTTCATATCTTTAATATCTTCGTCGGAAAGCTTCCACGGCAGACGAAAGGTATTTCTTAGCATCATCAGACCGTCAAACATGAGTTAAATCTTTACAAAACTACCTGTATTTGATTGCATCGAATTGAAAGGTATGTTGGATGGTAAAAGATAAACCATTGGGTAAACCATATACGAAAACTTCATATAATCTCATATCAAGATATCCACAACACATTATTAAACAAACCTTTACAAAACAACGACCCATGCTAGTGGTAAATATTTCCCTTTTGTTACAATGGATTCTACGAAAAGTCACAACCAAATACCATTTCACGACGGTATGACTATTGTTTTTTGGTTGTTTTTTTAATTTGAACCAGTCTTAATACGTTTCCCCATTTAAGCGCTAGATTTTAGATATGGTGTCTTGAAGAGTCAAATACTGGGAAACTTTCCCTTGTTCTGATTCCCTTTTCTTGTTTAGATTGGCATAAATGAAAAAGAAAGTTGAGACTTACATACAAATGCACTCTAATTTCAGAAGTTAACACCTTTTAAAGAGGATTAAGTTAAGAGGTCACGTGTTTTAACTTATTGGGACCTATAGACAACCTTTACTTACTCGGAGCACAGGTCATAACCCTTTCCCAAACAATAACGACATTTGAACACTTTGTAACAGACGACTTTAGAAAACATTGTGGCAAAAGGAGAAATCGCTCTTGACGAGCAATTTCTCCTTTCCCCACAATGTTTTCTGCCCTATCAGAAGACTATTTTCAAATTTCATCATATTTCGAAATGTCGTCTACAAACTCTTTCAATTTGGGACAGTCGAAAATGTGTTGTTTGGGATAGGGATAACAGACATTACAAGGCGAAACTACTCATATTCATCCCATTGTCATCCTTCTGTCTGTATTCTATGCAATAGAGATACCATCACGACCTTGTTTATACCATCTAGACTGTAGATGGTAGTTCCGGGTAAATGGAGAGAACGACCTTTTATATCTATGCCGGAATGCCACAGAACTATTGTTGATAACGGCATGAAATCACAAATGACATTGGAATCATAACATGATTCATAACATAACATAATCTCATTCCGCATTAAACATAAAAAACATGTTTATAGCTTACAAAATATATTCCTAAATCATTTTCAACCACAACAAACAAGGGAATAATTTTAAATAATGTCATTTATCATGTATCTATTGAAAAGCGTCACAATTTGAAAATGAATAGGTCATAAGGTGTGCTTGATGCTGAGAACTTTGACATTTGACAACACTTCCAAAATTTCTTATTGATATTCATGAAATGATAAGTTTTCTTCTCTCTTCAAAATTGAAATAGATTGCCGACGAAAAGTAAAATTGAGCAAAATTCGAACCATTTTTTTCCCTGATAAGTTACAGGATTAGAGTAAATGACTCATTCATTTTTAAGTACCATAAGCATGTTCCAACAGGTTCCTGTATTGCACAAGACCTTGTAAAAATTTGGAAATGTGACCACTCGCTTGTTGTTAGTTACTTTCGCAGTACACACGTATTAATACACCCATTGTCCCATAATACATCACTTTACTAGTCTGCTATATAATAATAAAGAAACCCCCAGAACATAAAGAGAAATTGCTTGAAGCAAATAGATTCTCCACTTATTGAAATAGTTTTACGTTAACGTCCAATAGTAATGATCCTATCTTCAAAACAATGTCGTCTGTAATAGATCCGTATTGACAGCGACGTTCGGTAAAATATCTTTGTCCCAAGGCTGATTTCCGAGCCAGCTCTTTAAAAGTACTGCGTGTAGCTGCATGGTTTGTATTTTAACGGAGGGATGTTATATTCAACACTCAAACCGTAAATTGTATGCTGTTGAAAGGAATTGATAATACGGGACAGATTCGAATTTAATGGGCGAATACAAATACTGCTGTGGCGTGGTTATCTGAACACGCCAACACTTGACAAATAACGGGCGCCATTCCAAAATATACCAGCATTGGGTTTGAGGTGTAACGTTCGAGGGGGAACACCATCTACCTGCTTTTGAAGTAGATACTGTAACATGCACGTATTTCACTGCTCTTGGGTATTCTTACCTGTTATGCAAATAGCACATCATTGTCTAGTGATAAAGGAGGAAAATATTGCCTGGCGTTGACAGCACTAAAGTTCCAAAAAAACATTATTCAGTCCGCGATTCTAACTTGTGTTTGAAACCAATCCATCAAAACCAAGAGCCAACTCGTGTTCTGTTTCATTTGAGAAATCTACAATGTAGATTTGATAGGCTGCTCTAATGAAATATATACTCGTTTTCTATAAATTACCCCCTCTCGTAACACCCCGTATACTAAAAACGTACATATGCTCACGGTTTTCAATTGGAGACTTAAAAGGGTGATGCAATAAGAATGAATGCATTGCTTATGTCGTAAATTGTTCACCGGAGTGCAATAACACAGCGTCTTTGCGTACTTGGTTTGAACTTAAAAAAAAGCAATTATAACAGCAATCCGAACGATAGCATGCATAAACGCATACACGCTAAAACATATGACGCTGCAAAGAGGCGATATATTAGAACATGTTGTGTTTCTTGGTTGCTTTTTCCATCCGCGTAATATTTTCCCCCGAAGTATGAAAATGAGTTCATTATGAAATATTGTGTCGAACCGTATGAAAAATGCAAATTGCAAACCCCGCACCTCTCCTAAAAGATGCGATAAAGATACAAGCGTGCTTACTTGAAGGTTATCAAAATGCTATTCTGGATTATATCATCTTGGATTGAAACCTTGTCATACTCGTTCACACAAGTAATTTGTAATAATTGAGACTCAAATATCGTATTTGTAGTAAATTCCAATAGTCACATGACGATACCATGTGAAATCTTTTTTAACTTATATGAGCGGGGCTACAAATAAGTCTTCCTATGACATATGTCAGACAAAAACAACGAAAACCAGTTAAAACACCACGTCCTAAATTCACAGTATTTGAAGACGATACGTGTAACCGATAAAGAGGGAAGTTCGTGGAGTCCACTGGTAATATGGTAAGAAAGAAATAGGTGTTGGATAAAGTGTAAATATATCTATATGATGTTTTAGTCCGTTCTGGAAAATGATTTCAAAATATGTTCGTATTGAATATTTTTGCTTTTACCAAAACGTTCCAAGTTGTAGATTGACTGAAACATACTTTTAAAATATCGTTCTTTTAAATATTGGTTTCTTTGCCCAGCATGTGTTGTTAGAATTATTATCATTCTTTTTCGATTGCAAACTCTTTTGGGTTGCCCACTTTGACATAGAGCTCATCGAAACGACTGTTTTATTGCCAGGTATTTGAGAGTGATAGGTTCAGACAGTGCATGTCAATAAGTGGTTATAACAGGAGATTGTGAAGGACCTCCTGATGCCGAAAATAAAAAGTGTTCAACTCCACTTTGTCGGATACGACTTAATTTGTAAGTGGTTTAACTCTTTACCAAATACCAAATTTTCAACTGTCCAAAATTGATAGAGTTTGCAGACGACATTTCAAAGTGTGATGAAATTGAGAAATAATCGTCTGATAGGGCAGAAAACATTGTGAGAAAAGAAGAAATTACTCGTTAAGAGCATTTTCTCCTTTTCCCACAATATTTTCCAGAGTCATCTGAAACAAACTGGTAAAATGTCGTTATTTTTTGGTAATGGGTTCAATAACCACAGATGTGCGATCCCCAGATGTATTTCAGCATTAACCTTTTCTGACACAGACATAAATAATTGTTTCCATTTCAATTGGTCCATTTGTATGCCCTGCAGCCTGCTGCAATCTCAAACCAACAACCTTTCACAAACACAAGGTGAAGGCTTAACCACTGCTGTTCAGATTCTTAACAAACTTGAAAAGTATCACCTCTCCCAAAGGGTTTAACTTTTTACCTGCGGAAATCAAGTGGTTGATTATTAAAGTTACATTAAATAAGATAAATAAGACACATTCGAAGCACTCGGTTCACACAAACCGTCGAAATGGTTACAATTAAGTGGTTTTTAATGAACTAAAAACTACTTACTTACTTACTTACTTACTTACTTACTTACTTACTTACTTACTTACTTACTTACTTACTCACTTACTTACTTACTTGCTTACTTACTTACTTACTTACTTACTTACTTACTTACTTACTTACTTACTTACTTACTTACCTATTTACTTACCTACTTACTTACCTACTTACTTACCTACTTACTTACCTACTTATATTTTGCCCGTTATGCCTGTTGGCATGCAGGGAAGCAACAAAGCATTTCCATTTATCATTTTAATGGCTTATGAAGCAGTCTTTTACACCATGATCTATTAATAATGCGACGAATAACTGCACAAACCCACAGAAAGGGGCAATCAATGCCCGCTGAGATCTATCAGTATTACCCCCTCAATCAATTGTTTGGACTACTTGGGATTATCGTTAATCCAATCTCTATTGATTTTTGGAGTAAAATCGCGTACTGGTGCATGCTTTATTCAGAGATCAATGCTAACCCTGTATCAACCTATACAAGCAATATACGTGCTACTTGCATGTGTCATGCGATAAATACTGTTGTAAAAGACAGTATTTTCTTTCCTTGTAATATGCAGGTAGGTACATTACTGTGCAAATCTATGGTTCATCTGCGAACCCTTTCCTTAGATAGTTCCATGGCAAGTTTTGAGCTTTAAAACGATTCGGTAAGGGATGTTTCTTTTGATATCTAAAAGCGCTATGAACTCTCTTGAAGAATAAAGCAGATTTCGTATTCTCTTTCACAAGTTCTGTTTTCTTTGAGTATCGAATATTCTTATAGACACGAAAATGACCACCACTGCCTAAAATTTTAAAGCGAAGGGTAGGATCATTCAGGTCATGACTTGAATGGGCGATTTTTAATAGATTCAATAAACGTGTTTAAGATATCGACCAGAAATAAGGGTTCTCTCACCATATCAGCATTATTTCTCATATTTTACTCATGCTTCCTGAAGAAAAATCTACCTGTTTATGGATACGAAACATTTCTTTGGGCGACGGCACACTCATTTCATGCATGTATGTTGACTGCAAGTGTGGAATGAACCCGGGACACCTTGCCTAAAATCTCACCAATATGAGAATAGACCCCTTTTCCTCTCATTATCTCAAAATAATCTGTCAGTATCCCATAAATGCATACTTATTCGATCACATGTACAGTAAAAATTAATGAAAACAATATGACATATATAGATTTGGCATGTTACGGGAAAAATCCCTCCGTCAGAATGATTTTACTCTGTTTTGACGCAAATGTGACAAACATCATTTAAATTTGGTAAGTCCGACAGAACATTCATACATTGAACGGATTAAAACATGTCGACTCTTGACGCTATAATTTACCAATACATTCATGATATTACAAACCTTTAACCAGTATTCTTTAGAATTGCATGACCTTCCTCAGGCGGATTAGTAAAGTGTTTTCATTTTCTTTCTTTTTTCATATACAAACGCATTCTCCTCCTTTCCCCTGGCTAGCAGTCGAGAAAGTATACTACAAACCCTAGTCAATTGGGACTCTCGTCTGTCAACGTAATGTCTGGCTACTCTTTAATGCTTTATCCATCGGATACCTTCACATTGTATCTAGCCATACTATTAACTGCTTATATAAGGAATAGGACTCTCAAACCAGGGGTTCTTGTTAGAACGAACCGTTCAATTGTATCCAACAATGTATGGATATAAAACGTTGGACAGTGGCTATAGCCTGGTAGAGCCTGGCCCGTTCGTATACAGCGACCTAATGCGGGTATGCAAGGGCCAGGCATCCAGGCTACAGTGAATATTGTTTACATTAGAGGATCGTGTTGTGATAACGGGTTACATAGAGCTTCTTCAAGAGTGTTTCCTTTTCTTAGAAATCTTTATAAAAGGCTCGTTATTGTCTTACTTTTCTCAAAGTCAACATTTTTCTTTTGAAGAAAACATGTACCGCCTGGCATACATCAAAATGAATTGCAATAAAACTGATAATCTGTTTTCTGTTTTGTTTGTAAATAACCCCTTTGTCGAGGGTTCAATGCAAGACTATATCAAGTCCTTCACATTTGTGAAAACGTTATTATGGTCTTGCATTTAACCCTCGATGCATTACATAACAGTGCTTTGACACTGATCGAATAACAAAGCTGTTTTTTGTTACCCGAAAGTTGTTTACTGTCTTTATTATTCTAATGTTTAACTCTATACCAAACGAAAAGGTCCCACTAAATGATTTTCTTTCATTTCACAACAATTTCATATTGTCGTCTGCAAAACATTGCAACAAACATGATGGTTTAAATACGTATATATACACGTATGTAGTAATATGTTCGATTTCGTTTATGTTTTACGTACGTCTGCAATTATCAGACCTAGTTATGTTGGAGTGTAATTATAGGGTCACTGATGTCGAGTAACTCCCGTTTACAAAACTCCTATGGTATAATATGTGAACGAATAGGGAACTGAAAAATGAAGAAAAGGTAAATAAAATAAACTTCAAAACAAAACACGCAAATGGAGATTTCATTTTTCTTTATTTTACTTTTCTTCAAATAGTCAACACCACAAATCTGAATGGATTCCAGCACAATAGAATAATACAATCACAGTCAATCAAAAACAAAACCTCTTTGTATAAAGACTTTATTAAATTGCTCCAAAACGCTCCCTTTTTTAGCATTGATTGCTACTAGCATATCGTAGACAAAAAAGTGTTTTCATCGGCGCAATTGTATGGTAGAGCAATAGAATTTATTTGGAAGAAGATTTTAAATTTAAAAATTCCACGTTGCGCTATGTTTGATGATTGTTTGTATGATATTTTGAAAAGATCAGTTCAAAGATACTGTAAGGGTTCCATACTGTAAGGTAATTATTTGTTCGGGAATGCTAAAGTATACTGTCTTGATATTTTGACATATTCTCTTTTTTGAAAAATAAATAATACTCACGCTTTAAACATCACAGAAGTATTTGTTTGGAAAAAAATAATAAAAGTTGAATAATTTAAATAATGTTTCTTTGTACAAAAGCCAGATATGTATGTACAAAATATACATGTTCTTATACAATTTGCATTTCTTTTGTTTTTATTTATATCTTTATGTTTGTTCATTTATATAATAAATAACCAAAAAATGTATAGTCATTACATATTTACATTTGTACATGATGAATTAATAAATATAAAATACCTTGGACGGCATAAATGTATTTGGACGGCATATGATAAGGACGGACATTTAATGCATAACACTATGACCACACATAACGAGTTCTTCCCAATCGTCCCACTTAAGGAATTTAAAATAATAACCCTGTTCCCCATGATACATTTTGGCGCACCTGTAGCAATAGCATTTTAAAACGGTCGTGACTTAAGGAGAAATTGCTTGTGACAAGCAATTTCTCCTTTAGTTCATACCGGTCACAAACTATTATATGGTAGGATGGCATATCAGTTTATGACATATTGATACCGGCATTTTATTGAAAGATCTTGTTTCTCACACTTTGAAACTAACTTCGATTTTGGTCTGGTTTTTTTGCTTTGTTTTTCCATTCTCAAACATGGGACAATCGGAAAAGACACATACATAACAACAACACTCGTAACAACAAGCAAATACAATCAACATTAGCATATTTACTCTTATACATAACCATCAAGTGGGTCCCAAAAGCCGCTGCGTAATTGGCTGAGCCTGGACTTATCTGGGGCGGCCTATTTCTCATCTCTATGTTTGTATCTTTGTCTGAACAATGTTCGAAATCTTTAACCATTTGTGCTGTACCAAACGTTGGTAAACATTTGTGTGAAAACGCACGAGAAATAACTCAAATTTATATGATAAAAAGTTTTTAAAAAAAAAAACAAACACTGTGACAAAAGCATAATTGCCTTTAGTTAATTTCGTTGTCATTTTGTCACAATGGTTATTTGCCGAAACTTCACAAATTGTATTCAATGGGAGAACTTAAATTAGATACCAAAAACAATAGAGGATAAGCCACTGGTGTGTCACCATTGTTAACCAATGTGCCACTGGTGTGTCGCCATTGTTAACCAATGTAGATCTGAGGCAGTATATCACACACAGAGAGGTGGGACACCATTACTTGAGGCCGACTATGTACTTATAACACACGAAATAGCATTCAGCACTTGTAAATCATATATACTTAATAGGTTCACTCAAACCCTTATTGACTTATGGGGTTGACTCTATTCCAACTCACTTTATACATACTCTCATTGAGCAAATATACCATAGAGCTTGAAAACAAACGTTAACTTAAACGATAGAGAAATAAGTAATTCTTGTTTTTGATAGGTCATATCTTTTTGTTATGTATTTGTCTTAAATTGATCACTCTTAGACGGATTCATGAAGATTGTTTTAGGATTAAGTCGGCTGTAAGTATTTGTTCTTGTCCACAGGCTATTAATTTCCAACCAAGTTGATAACTTATTCTGAACGATAATAAACGTAGGTGTTTGGTAAAAGGGAAAGTGAAGCTAATAAACTCACACACACGATCGAAATTCGATCTCCTACACCCCTATACACTCTCTGTATGACGTATGCAACACTCCGACTATTTACTTTGCATACATTTTAGATAAGCGAGTCTACTTTAGGATATAGATTGGGCTCACTTGAACTCAAAAATTCTTGTTGAATTCTTATAACCCTTTACTCAATACTCTCTTAATTTTGACAACTTTAGAAATAATTGTGGTTTAAAGAGAGAAACGAGCATTATTATTTCCTCTTTCAACCAAAATTCCTATTTTACAAGAACAATCCCCGAACACCATTTGATGTAACAATTGATGCAAAAGCTTCTGATTTGACCAGAAACATATTTCATTTCAGTGTAAAATAAAATACTTAACTGCTTTCTTTTTGTTCTCTAAACTCATTCAAATTTCTTGTGTACTCTGGATTTCTATGAATATGGATATGGTGTTGTCTTTGATTTAACTTGATAAATGTTCATTTGTCAATTCCCATTGACCCTGGAAAGGTTATTTACATAATTCAAATATTGAATCTTTATCACAGTCTATGTTTACACGTAACTATTTACTGAATGTGTTACCAAACCCTTCCCTAATCCTTCTACCACACGACTGCAAATGACCTATATTTAGTATTATATTGAAAAAGAAGAATTTGCTCATATAAAACAAGTCTCCTTTTCGACCAATAATCTTGATCATATAGAAGTATCAGCATGTTAATCCAAGAGTTGTCTGCAACTTTTTAAGTTTTAAACAGTCTTGGCTTGAAGGATTTGGGTTAAAAGTATAGCCAAAAAGGCAACAATATACTCTGTTACACTGCAAAACTGGCTCTTTTCTTTGTTCTTTATAAATGAATACATTTCTTTCCTACAAAAGTATTTACTACTTTGCCTACAAACGTTTCTAGGTTTCAATAGCAAGCACTCATTTACCTATTGTTTCCCACCCATAGTTCTCAAAAAGGCACACCACTCGTTCTTTCACTCATTGCACTCATTCAATTATTCTCGCACTCAAGCTAATTGTTTCATGTTCGACCCGATTGGCAGGTCTGAAAATGATAATTTGAAATATGAAATAACGAATGTATATACTAAATCATCTACGACAGCTTAAACCCAGAATTCAAATCAAAATAAGAGCTTCCAGTAAATACAGACCAGTGTATAAATAATCGACGGAACAACTAGCATGTGGTCACGAAACGTTTAAACCGATTTCATCTGATTCATTCAACATAAGGCTCAGTTTAAAGTCTTAGTTCATGACTTAAGTTTAGTCCTTCACATTTGTGAAGGACTAAAGCTTTAGTCCTGTTCTAATCCTTCGGAGGTATGTGCACATACTTTGCGCTCAAATTCAATAAGATTCTTTCGAAAGCTTGTTTATATTATTGCTAATAAACACAGCGGGTGATAAGCATAGGAGAACAAAGAAACCACGGCATGCAAAAACCAACCATGAGAAGGCTGCACTCGGGGGTCAATCTCGGGTCAAATTTGTCTAAATTGATCGAAATAGTCTCCACGCTTTCACCTGCCATGGCTATATTACTAAATGTCTAAGGCAGTTTTAGTGAGTTATAAATAAACTGTCCGGGGAAGCCGCTACGGGGTAGTTCAGATCGTTTGAACTAAACACATAACATTATTCGTTAACCCGTTACCAAACAATAACGCCATTTGACCACTTTGTTGCAGACGACTTTGGAAAACATTGTGGGAAAAGGAGAAATTGCTCCTACCGAGCAATTTCTCCTTTTCCCACAATGTTTTCTGCCTTATCAGATGATCATTTTCCAATTACATCCCATTTTAAAATATCGTCTGCAAACTCTTCCAATTTGGGACAGTCGAAATGTTGGCGTTTGGTTTAGGGTTAAAACGCATCTACTTTAGACGATTGAAAATAATTGCCACAAAATAAAGAATATGCTCATTACGAACACATATCTCTTATTTTATAGCAACATTTTCCCTTTGTTCTGATTCTGTCATATTTCACAGGCAATCTGCTGAAACGTATTTAATTTGGACGAATCCAAAGACTCACAAAGGAGTATTAAGGACCATGTCCTTCCGATCTCTCCCCGTAACGGCCAAAACCGGTCGTTTTTCCCTACAATCACGACACATGAGGACTGGGAATGTTTTCTATATCGAATAGATTATCCACGTCAAACGGCGTATCGAGATTATACTCGTTCTTTATCTCGAACCACGGATGGTTCCCTTGAACCGATTCGTCTAGTTCGTGAACGGGGGACGACGCCACGGGAGTATTGAGTCCACTTCTACTCGTGTCCAAGTTCTCTATGTTCTGCAACAGCCCTCGCTGCTCGCCGGCATTAAAACTGTCTTCCCACCAACCCGGGGCTTTGATCCCCGTACCCACCACTTGTAAACTGAGGTTGTCGTGGGTTGTAAAGTCAATGGGCGTGTCTGAGTTGGAGAAGTCTGTGTCGCCCAGTAGATCGTCTATCGCGATATCACTCATGGAGTTCGAGTCTGACGAGGGAGGACTCATCGCCATTATGGGACTAGCGGCGTCGTCATTGGACGAATCGATCAGGTCCTCCGTCTTGATTTTTACGCCGCCTATCTCGATATCCTGGTTCAGTATGGACGTCCAGTTAAAGTCACCTTTCAGATGACCTTGAGCGTCATCGTCATGAGCACCAATTTGAAACACACTGTATCGTCCGTTGTCCGTTCGCTGTACCTTACTTGGGGGCTCGTCAATGTCCGTGAACCCGTAGTCTAAAGGCTCCTCCTTGATCCGCTTCGAGGGGAGCGTGGGTGAGGAACATGTGCTTGATGAGGGCTGACCGTCACGACTGTTCCGTCGCTTCTTGAAGATGCCGTTCTCGATCATGTCGTTATACTCAGGGTTGATCCGCCAGAACCCGCCTTTGCCCGGCTCGTCCTTCCGACGGGGAACCTTCTGGAAGCATTTGTTCAGCGAGAGGTTGTGTCGGATGGAGTTCTGTAAAAGAGATAACAAAATAAATGCCTGTGTTTACAGATATAGGTATTAAGACAGAGTAGAGTAGTTGGAGGCCTAACGATGCTAGTTTTGATCTGAAGTACTTGGAGGTGATGCTTGAAAGGAAAGAAAAAGTAGCGCGATTCTGCCTTCTTTTGCCTAATATCATTTTCATAGTCGGCTTCGACAGACACGTGTCCCCGGTTTCTGTTATTGCTATAACATATGCCCTCGCATATAACTTGTTTTAATGTTACAAATCCAAATCAAGGCTGACAATTTATACAAAAAAATATTTTTCTTAGAAGAAACAATTTTGACAAAGTAGTACAATTGACTTTAATTGGATCTTTTCCTTTCGTCAATGTGGTTTCTGAAATCCTTTGCTACACTTGTCCAAAAAGAGTATTGGCAAAGGAAAGAAAACACTGGTTCGATAATCGATATGCTTCCGACAAAAGGGTACAACATTCCATCCTTTAAAACCAATTTATATGTAAATTAGCGGGCTAAACCAGGACAAAAACTCTCTAATCAAATGCATGCTTCCCGCACGTTGATAGTTACAATTCCAATTTGTATGGTTAAAGATCTAACCGGCATACTTTACAATATATCCATCCATAACCTGTTTCAGGTTTTGTAAACAGTCTAAATTGTAAGCAACAATTGACGACAACGAATGGAATTCGGCATATCCATCCTTTTAGTCGAATAAAAAGGACTTTGATGAAAAAAGAAAGTGCTATTACAGAACAATTTCTCCAATTACAGTGTATCATAATGAGTCCGTACAGAATTTACTTTAAGATGCTTGTTCAGATATGACTTATGGTGAAGTGTGGTTGAACAAGTTTGAGTACAATTCAGTTACGATGTCTATTTAGTCTGATGTTGCCGATCGGTATCATTGTTTGTCTTAACAATAAGGGACACCAAACAAGTACTTTCCATGTCGCGGAGGTTGCTTTACCCGTTGTATAACATCACAGTGTCCTGTGACAGGGCACTTTTCCCTTCGCCTTATATTCATTCATAACTCAAGTAGAGTGAGAACAAAATTTACGCAAACGTTACATTACTGAAGTACGGTTCACACAGCGTCGTATTTAAGCCTTAGAATGCCGACTAATTTTCTAAAAATAGGTTTTTGTGTCGCCTGCTTTCCAAACCCTTTAATATCTGCTTATTTTTCATGAGAAAAGATACTCAGATACACAAACAGGTTGGATCAAGACCATCCGCCAATAAATTGGCTGCTGGCCTTGATCTAACCTGTTTGCATAATCATGAATTAAGTTCCAGCAGTATAAGGGTTAATCCAATTGAATAAACTCGAATTTTCAATTGTGTATTCATTTCAGATTACAATTGGTAACTCGGCCTAACACCAGGTTAAACTGAGCCTATATTTATATGTACGATCCGATTTTGAATGACATTGAACGGGGCAAATCGATAAGCAATCTATAGTTTTGTATGCATAACCCTCTTCCCCCTTGTCGGATGTAGTATCAGTGGTCGCTATTGGAACCAATAACATACGACAAGAACAAAGTATGAAAAAATGACAATTGTTGTGATTTATTTGGGGAAAATAATTGCTAAAAGGAGAAATTCCTACCAAAAATTATTATCTTATCTTTGTATGATGTTTTCAAAATAAGTGTTTGCTTTGTGTTTATTGAAATGAGAATACATCGATGTAGAAAAGCATTAACCCTTCCTCCGACATACAGATATTACTTTACATGCTCTATATTGGCAGCAGTTCTTGTGAACGTTATGGAAAGGGAACATGTGTAAGAGAAGATTTTATTTTATTCATAATGATTTCGACGTTAACGTGTTCTTTTTATGGGTTTATTTATAATATTCTGAAGCTGGTCTGGTGATCGTTTATTGTTCTTTCCTTATTTTCTCTTGGAAAAAATGTCAACAAAAATCGGCATGGATAAAGACGATGAGATAATACTTGTTGACACTGAATTTTGGGTTTTTCTAGCATCTAAAGCGTCTGCGGTATTTTAGAGCCGGATCGCGACAAATGGCTCTAACTCGGTGGATGGCAATTTTAGAAGTCGAACAATGAGGAAAAACAAGGAAACACTAACCATTTCTTCAAAAAGAAAATCCCTTGGTTCTTGCCCGTGCATATACCCTGCACAAGCCAGTATACACACGAACCAAGGGCCAGGGCTTCATACAGAAACGGCACTGGTTTCCAGAACCACCCCCTGCTCTATTGCTTTATTGACCGCGAAGATAACGGAACCATCGTAAGCATGTTGGAAACCAAGGTGCCGGCGACTTAATCGTTAAATGACGTATACAGAATAACTGCGAACAACTCCATGTATCGACTGCACAGTGAACGACTATAAAGTAATTCCGTTATGTACATAAAGCACTTACTATAGTCTTGTACTGACCCTCAGTGTGTGTTGAACACAATTCTTTATTTGTAAGTTTGGGATCGGTCCGAACGAAAACAACAGCAGACGAGATCAATGATAAAATATGGTCTGTGTTATTCTATTAATGTCATATTCCAAGATGTTGATAATTGCTCATCTGGAGCACTGTCTCGTTTTGCCATACTGCATTGTTTTAATCTCCCGCACCATTAATGTTTTACCTACCACCTAGTCTTCATCGAGTATTCATTGAATATATAAGTAAATGTCATATCATTGCTTTACACTGATTGCTCTACATAGACAGGCCCTTTTCCCCTGAATTTGGAAGAGGACCAAGTCTATTGAATTTGGGAAATTTTGGCGCTAAAAATTGCTGAATTGGAAAACCAAAAAGCTGAAATGACTTTGAATTTTGGAAAAATGTCCAATCTGGAAGCAGCCTTTAATGGGCCCGTGATATATAACTCGAAAAGGCTTCGATATAGTAAATATTGTTGAAAACAAACATTAACGAATCATCTCTACACATACCTGCCAGCTTGGGTCCGCAAGTCTGTAGTACATGAAGTTATCCGTAATCCACGTGTATATAGACGAGAGTGTGATCTTTGTCTTCTTCGTCTCCTTCATGGCCATACAGATCAGCGTCGCGTAGGAATACGGGGGCTTCACATAAGGGTTTGTTTTATAGTCTATCGAGTCCCCACCCACGCCCAGGGGGGACGGGGTCAGGGGCGGGGTATCGGCGGGCGGAAATCTCATCTCGCAGAGTTTTGTGGGCGGCGGACCGCATGTCACATTGAGCACGGAGTTTGGGTTCACTTTCACGTTCTTGTAGTCCGTTAAAGATGGCGGCCCTGGACTCGATGGCGGTGTCGGGGAGGTGATCTTGAGGATGTTGAGGTTTTGTAGCCAGTTCAAGCTGGTAAGACTATCGTCCAGGCTGGTTCCCCCGTTACTACACGTGTCCAGTGGGTATTTCGCCATCCAGTTCTGTCGGAGGCGGAGCGCCAGGTGGTCACGTGAGAGGACTGGCATATTTCCGGTTTGGAAACGAGGCTGTACCCAGTTGTTCGGAGGCGGGTACTTGGGCTTGGTGACCTTTGGGCGGTATTTTAGCATAGAACTAGTTCTGAAAAGATAGGAGAATGGCTGATGTTAACACAGGGCTGAAATGACTTTAAGATAAAGTAATGGAACAGAATGTTTCGAAAGTGGTTGAAAATTAATTGATGGTGATGTATCTGTTTAACCGTTTACCAAACGCCAAATCTTCGGAGAGAGCAATTTCGCCTTTTCTCACAATGTTTTCCAGAGTCGTCTGCAACAAACTGGTCTAATGTCGTTATTGTTTGGATTTACTGCGATGGAAACCTGTACAATACTTGTAAGTTTGGGACTTATTTCTGAATGAACTCGGTATGGCAGTTTCCTTGTGTGTGATACTGTCTTTGGTCCATATGTTTTCAACGAACGTCTGCTACGGAAAATTGGTAGGACGAACATCAAAGCCTCCATCGGCGACTTAACATATTCGAAATCATGATTAAATGAATGTGCATAAACTCCTTTCCAAATAAGGAACTTTGCGAGTTGTCCAAATTGAAAGAAGAATCAGGCGGTTATGGTATAGAATATTAAAAGCACGCTATCTGTGTTGCATTTGGCTTCACGCGTAGTTCCTCTTTTCGAGTTTTTTACGACATTGGTTACAAATGTGTTAAAATGATTATGTATGGAGTAACATGTTGAATACGCATACATTGTATTTAATCGGATTACATTCAAGCTCTTACTCGCTGAAATGTATATTCACCAAATCCTCGATACGATACTTTCTTGTTGGTCGAAATCGAAATGGAAAGTATCAGCAGACGACAGTTAAAACCCCCGACTTTTTGCAATTATTTGGCGATGGTTTGCATAAACCATTGTGACAAAAGTGTTATTTGCTCGCAAGGACTGGTTACTTTAGTATGTTGCAGTAGAGTTGGTTACGTGTGGCAACTTTGCTCACACATTTAACTCCTTTCACCCTTATTCCGTTTTTGTTCAGGTATGCAAAACGTGGAGGTTTATTAGAGGAACACGTCATTGACAAATCAGGACCAAGATTCAATGAACATGTCGAAGGTAAACTAAGGCATAATTAACCAATCGAAAGTAGAAGTCTTTGAATTCTTGTTTGTTTCATAAAGCGTAAAGTATAGGTGCCTTCTTTTCCGATCAAGGGGTGAATATTAAGACAGCTGGATCAATGAAATATGTACGAAGTTGAGCAAGTATGAGATACGTGTTTACCCCTTTACCGAACGCCAAATTTTCGACTGTCCAAGTTTGAAAAAGTTTGCAGACGATATTTCAAAATGTGATGAAATTGAAAAACAACCTGCTGATAGGACAGAAAACATTATGGGGAAAGGAGAAATTGCTCGTTGAGAGCAATTTCTCCTTTTCCAACAATGTTTTTCAGAATCGTCTGCAGCAAACTGGTTAAATGTCGTTATTGTTTGGTAATTGGTTAAAGTGAATAATTTACATTCTGTAAAAGAGAACATTGCAAGAAATAAAAAGAATTCCATTTTCTCATTGTGTTTTGATATATCTCACGTTTACAAGACCCAACTGGCAGTATGTATGTGGTAAAGAGATTGTGCAGCAAATGAACAATGGTCTGTTCTAGATTGGTAATGTGATATCTAAACCTACTTCGTGGGTTTGCATTGTTTTTACTGAAACGCTTGAGTTAGCTAAAACATTATCAGACTAGTAGTATATACAAATCTATTGTTCTTGTTCAATCTGAATGATTGTAGGATCAAACCTTTTTACAGACGGATTTATATACATACATTAATAAATCTATATATTCGTATATCTATTTATTTGTCTTTTGATTATTGTGTTAAACAATATCATTCACAACAATTTTCTTATTACGTTCTAAAAGCGGTGCATATAGTTGTATATTTTAGTATATTCTAATACTTAGTTCGTCGGTATAACACTATATCTTTTATATTCATGCATACATTCGGTTATTATCGGTAATCGAAATTGCTGTACCCAATATAATGTTGTTTGATTATGCTTATAAACAGTTTGTATCCTAGTTCTGGAAATAAGAGGTGTATTTATTTCACTTGCTCACTTCGTCATTACTTCTCGAAATCGTTTCTTGTTGGTGCTCATTTTAATTGTCTCGACATATGCAACATACGACTTGTTAATCTGTTTTCGAAATGCTGTATGTAAAGTAAATATCTGCTTATCAAGACAACTGTTTTGGATGCATTTCTATATACATGTATAAACAAGCTATTAAACGAAAGAAATAATTTTATTAAATTTTTAAGGTTGACTTTAGCAATCGTACGGAGTAAGAGATTAACTTCGATAATTTCAATTTTAATCCTCGGGTAAACATTTGATCCTGTTTCGGTGGGCATCGAACTAGACAAGTTATTATCAAACCAACACTTTTTCGAAATAGATTGTTGCACTGATTACAAAGTAAATAACATATTAGTCGGTGTTTTGTTGTTAAAGGTTTACGCTGTTTTTGTTAGGTTCTCAGAAACATCATTATCGCACATGCATCTAACCTAGGATCTTGCCATGATTGATATAACCATTGTTATCACTAGCTTTAAGATATCATCATTGTTTCTCTTGTTTGTCTCGCACAGGTTGGAAGATATTGCAGAACTCAGTGTCCAAGTTTATACGGAACAAATCATAATCTAAACCATTCCCTTGCTCTTAGAACTCTAAGGAAGATATTAAATCAAATGATTTAAAATGCAAAAATACACCAATAATGCAATGCGTAATCAAACAATCCAAATTGAAATCATTTTGACATACATGTAAGCAAATTCTAATTTTTCAAAAATTGTTTTCAAATTATATCTATCGTTATCAAATACCTTATGGCCAGTACATTGCATTACTAGAATTATATAAAACTTTGATCAAAACAGAGAATCTCGGATTTAACATACAAACTTATTATTTACAAAACGGTTTAAATTCGCCTTAAAGTTTCACAAGGTCCTGTTCGGACCTGTCCGCTGCCTGATATTCTATATTGATACACCCCTATGCTAAAACGTACATACGTTGAAATCGTCATCGATGAATCCCGCGGCAATCACCAAACACAAACATCAACACATTTACAAAGCGTCATGAAAACAACACAACAACATACGGAAATAAATAAAACGTCACTAAAGATTATTCACTTGCCTCGAGGACCATTAAAGACAAAAATCAATCAGTTAAGTTCCATTAGAATCCAGGGCGGCGTTATTAGAGTTAAATCCATAACCATTTAGGTAAACCAGAACAAGAGGGTGGAATGAAAACTTCGAGACTTTCAAGAACAGTCTGCCCTCTACCAAGACCCGACCCAAAGTGAGATGACGGACTTGTAGAATTCCCGCGAGTCCTGTGTCGTCATGTACATTCATGTTTCTCGTCGATCGATCTCTACAGAAAGGTATGCAGTATAACCTATCAATACATATCCCCCTTAGCTCGCTCTATAGGCTACGACACGTACAGAGAATTATCCTTAACCCTTACAGTGCTGGAACCGACTTCATGCTTATGCAAACAGGTTGACGGCTGGTCTGTGATCTTATTTTTTTGCTACTTTGAATATCTTTACTTATCAAAAAAGGTTTTGGAAAGCAGACGACACCAAAATCTATTTTAGAAATTACCCAGCATTCTATGGGTTAATTCACCTTGATACAGACCTAAATCTACGAAAACCGGTTTTCAGTTGTAGTCAAAATTGGAAACAAATTAAATGCGACAATAGAAAATATGTTCATTTTGACAATTTCATTCCTGTTGTCGCATTTTTTTCGATATTTCATTCTATAGCTTTTGTGTGTTATTGGTATGATTCTTTAGACAGATTCCGAGTGGTGTTCTAGCTTGTTTAAGGGATAAGGGTAAGAGCTTTAACCTGCCAATAATGTACATATTAACCAATACGCTATTTCATTGGTCGATCTAATTATAGAACCCATTCCACGTGTTTACCAAAACATTCCTTCAGAGATGGGTAACGAAATTGCGGAAACTTTTAAGTGTTTTGTACCTTGCAAATGATTCCACAAAAATGTTCTCATATCATAGTTTCTTAATCTTAACAGTTAAAAAGATGCGAGTTTGTCAGTTTTCTTTACAAAAGGAGTTATAGGCCCTACCTGACAATGCCAATTAATAAGTAGATCTTTAAACAACGTGAGAAACATTCAGTGCTTAACGCTGAAATGGACAAGTCTATCCATACTTTGAAAAGTACCGAATTGAATTGTTTAATATAAGCATATATACAATAGAAATTGCTTATTGTAAGCCCCCTCAGTACATTTAACTGTTTTAAGAAAGTTCAAAACATGTCTATATTCTGTAGTATTAGTACGCTGACTACATAACCAATTTTGACAGTGAATTGATTATTTGCCATTCTAACGTTGGTTGTGAAAACTTCTTTTGTCGCAAAAGATTTCAAATAAACTTCTTGTAAGTCAAGAAACAATATTGTTTAACATTCGATTAATTTTAAGTCCTAAATCAAAGGTAGAATCACACCTAAAACTTACCGGCTATAACAAGAAACGGTTATCAAATTTATCCAATTCACGTTCCCTTCAAAATATAACTTACTTCACTTGCTACCTATACAACATTTTCAAAACATTAACATACAAATGATTATCATTTTTGCAAATAAACCATAAATATGGATTTAAAACAATATTCCAAAACACTATATAAAACTGGAGGCTAGAGTAATATGGCAACATGATAAACAGAGATAAATAGCAGACGGAACAATAGGCCAATCAACTTATTTGTCACACATCCGATCTGTTTAATCGCTTTCCATTGGTCAATCTTTTTCGCGGGGTTCAGTTTGATTGGTTGGTCGAATATTTCCGTCGTCTGCTCTAGAACGGGAGTTGATCAATTAAGTGACAACATGGTAAATATTATCCAGCCCAATTGATCCTCTTTATGTTTACCGAACGGTCGACCTGGTAAAGAAATAAATATTTTTGTGTAATCGATAAGGATTTAGAGAAACACAGACGACACGTTTACTTTTTCTAAACAGAAACAAGGTCTTTGAAAACAAAACTTCATAATAGATCTAGAAATAAAGCAACAATGAGCTTTCCCCCCTAGCCTAAGATACTTCATTTAAAAACAAAACGATAACAGTTTTCATTAATTGTTATTTAACTCTTAATTCGTAGATTCATGATTGACATCTGTTAAAAACTCTGATAGCATGTTCAGGGAAAACGAAAACATCTTGGGTGTTTTATTCCAATCATGTTTTAGACAACTAGGTATGACTAAATACAAAATTCCTATTCGAGAGATGAATATCGTGCATGTAGGCGTGTTATTTACTCTTGTTTATGCGTTATGGTTTCTGCTTTCAGGTCTGCCACAGACCACTATTGCGAACACCTTTACAAGCTATTTCTCCTTTTCGTTCTGTGTATCTTCTTTATTAACTGTAAGATGTGAATCTTTGACTTTAATTATTTGTTTTGTCATCTGCAGATGATTCTTCAGTTTCAGACCAACCGGAAACTGTGGTTGTGTGTACAGAGTTATTTATGATCAGGCGTTCCACTTAAAGAGACGCCACCATCTGATGTTTCAAAGCAACTGCAGTCGTTCACACTCGCGAATCGCATTCATGAATAACTTTGAAACGAACTCTCGAATACAAGTCGCCGACATGGGAGCCAAGAAAATCCGGTCAAAATGAACCAGGTAACGATTGATACGTAGGGTCGTGCTTCGCTTTCCTAATTTACTTGTTTCTTTTATTACACAACTCAATAGGTTTGTCCTAGCGATTAATTTTTCACAATTTCAACCGGAGAAAGCTTCGTGTGACAATGCGGATAATGCGGGGTATATGCATGGGCCGGGACCCCAGGGTTCTTCCTCTCTCGATCAAACATTTTTGCAAGTTTAGAAAGGAGCCTTGTTTCATCGCAATGTAACTGTAATATTGTCGGCGCGATGTAGAAGACATTTCAAACAAACTCACTTTTCTGTATGGGTTTTATAACTGCTCTTTTGCTGGGAAGCACATTTAAAACGAATATCGTCCTGATCTCTAAACAAACGTTAACATTTTGAACTAAAGGGATAAAACCTGTGTTGGCTTTCATACCAAACCTGCCAATGTCAAAGAAGTGTTATCTCCCTTTTTATTCTGAATGTTCTCCATAAAGCTCAAATGAAACCTATCTTGACGACAATAGTTTGCGATTTGTGGAATGGAAGCTTCTTTGAGCCTGTGATACTTGGTGACTCAAATCATGGAAAGCTGTTAAGAACTGACTGGCCAAATATGTATAGGCTGCATACACGACATTATGCATAAACCACGTCAAAATCGCCTGCTACAGATTTGTTATCGTGACCAAAGTATTATCTTATCGTTAGTTCTCACATATTCGTATTGATTAGGCTATGTTTAAACTTTGAAAACAGTGTGCATTTTTATTGAAAGTTCCATATTCCTAACATATTCATTTTTGCGTAAGTACATTCATATCTATGGAGAAAAGTCAAAAAGAGCGCACACACAAATCGGCCTTTTTTTCTGAAAACTTATGAAAGTCCTACGTTTCGATTTTTTCGATTTTTTTTGTTTCTAAAAAAAATCTTTCGTTGGAAAATGAAAAGACGTTTGGAATTATGGAGTGAAAAGCTTCGGCTATTCGATGGAATGTGTCAGAGAGAAAAAAGGATGGCGCATCATTTAGAATTTCTTTACTCTCTCTTAGGTCGATTATTAGATAATGGTGGTAGGATTTGGTAGAATAAGAATTATGCCTCTTTCTAACCATTTCAACTAAAGGACTGATTTACGCAAACGCGTAGAAATATAAAGCATTTAGATCTTAAGTGTGAAGAAGGGAGAACATGTCATCAAGAGTTTTTTTCGAAGGTTTTCTTTTTCTAGATTGACATTTTCTTTAAAGAAAAAAAGAGTAACGTAATTGACCCCTTTCTCATGTGACTATCTACCTTTTAATAGAGTTCAACGTCAACCCTTTAGCGAACAATGACGACTGTGTACGACTGCTGCAGACACTTTTTTTTAAAGTAATGCCCGTGGAGGACAACTTTATTGTTCGACGAATTCGTCTTATTCTAAACAAAAATGCCTATCCATGAGAGTTATAACCGTCCCGGTAGGAGTACTTTTCTTCTTTTCCCACAAACATTTCAAATGTAGTCCTTATACGAGAGATAAGGAGATTGTTTAGCAATTTATTTAACCATTTACCAAACGCAAACTGTTAGACTTTCCCAAATTGAAAGAGGTTGTTATGATAAATTTTTCCTTTTCCCACAATGATTTCCAGAGTCGTCGCGACAAAGTTGTCAAATGTCGTTATTGTTTGGTAGTGGGTTAAGATCCTATTTTACTAGACATTCTATTGTAAACATTGGCATAATTTCAAAACAACATTCCCTCTTATTTCGCTATTTCGCTAAGCATTATTGCAAAATAACATTTCATTGGCTTCGTCTCGCTGAAAAATGTCTAGTCATATGTCCCATGACAATATGGAGTTTTTATTTAAGATATTATTCTTGTTTGTCACTATTATATGAATATGAATATGAAATACTGTCCTTACATCCACTGTTTAGTAAAACGGTACCCTGATGTGAAGAGAATTTGTACTCATTTATTTACAATGTCAAAGATACCGATATTATTCGAATTCTAATTGATATCCAATATGCAGATTGGTTTAAATCAAACCTGTTAAGATTAAAGACCATTGGGTGAAAAAGAAATTCTGATCTTTTTCAACATATCGATTGTTCCAATCAACCATACGTACATTTTCCAGCACCGGTGTGAAATGGTTCTGATTCTATTCAAAGATATAGATTGATTCAATCAAACGTGTGAATATTTAAGAGCAAGCATTAAGATATTGTTCAGATGTTTTTGAACAAATATATTGATTCAAACAAACGTGTAAAAAGTTTAAGAGCCTGCACAAAGGTAGTAGTTTGATCCTTTTAACATTTAGGAGAGTATTGTTTCAAACAAACACATACATGTTTTAGAGCTCGCGCGAAGGTATTGTAATGAACTTTTTTAACATAAAGGAGAGTCTTGATTCAACCAAACATGTACATTCGAGCTCACGTTAAAATATGGTTCTGATCTATTAGTGTTGATTCAATCAAACATGTAAATTCGAGCTCACGTTAAAATATGGTTCTGGTCTATTGGATTATATAGATTGATTCAATCAAACATGTAAACAGTTTAAGAGGTCGCGTTAAGATATGGTTCTGATCTATTAGAACATATAGATTGTTTCAATCAAACATGTAAATGTTTATGAGCTCACATTAAGATATGGTTTTGATCTTTTAGAACATATATATTGATTCAATCAAACATGTAAAAGTTTATGAACTCATGTTAAGATATAGTTCTGATATATTCGAACATAAAGATTGATTCAATCAGACGTGTAAAAAGTTTAAGAGCTTGTATTAAGATATGGTTCTGATCTTTTAGAACATATAAATTGATCCAATCAGACATGTAAAAAGTTTAAGAGCTCATGTTAAGATATGGTTTTGATCTTTTAGAACATATAAATTGATCCAATCAGACATGTAAAAAAACTTAAGAGCTCGTGTTAAGATATGGTTCTGATCTTTTAGAACATATAGATTGATTCAATCAAACATGTAAAAGTTTATGAGCTCACATTAAGACATGGTTTTGATCTTTTAGAACATATAAATTGATCCAATCAGACATGTAAAAAACTTAAGAGCTCGTGTTAAGATATGGTTCTGATCTTTTAGAACATAGAAATTGATCCAATCAGACATGTAAAAAAATTAAGAGCTCGTGTTAAGATATGGTTCTGACCTTTAAGAACATATAGATTGATTCAATCAAACTTGTAAAAAGTTGAAGAGCTCGTGTTAAGATATGGTTCTGATCTTTTAGAAGATATAGATTGTTTCAATCAAACATGTAAATGCTTATGAGCTCACATTAAGACATGGTTTTGATCTTTTAGAACATATAAATTGATTCAATCAGACATGTAAAAGTTTATGAGTTCATGTTAAGATATGGTTAAAATCTTTAAGAACATAATATTGATTCAATCAGGCAGGTAAAAAGTTTAAGAGCTCACGTTAACATAAAGTTCTGATCTTTTAGAAGATATAGATTGATTCAATAAAACATATAAAAAATTTAAGAGCTCACGTTAACACAAAGTTCTGATCTTTTAGAACATATAAATTGATTCAATAAAACATAAAATTTTAAGAGCTCACGACAGGACATGGTTCTGATAATATACCTTCATACCTACTTATATACATGGATACCGCTTAAGTTCACCAAAGACAGCGTGCTTCAGACAGAGAGCATGTCCGATTCTCCCTTACATAAATTTCAGCGTTTAAGACTTCTACAGTAGACGAGACAGGGTAAGATACCACGGAGTCAGATGTTAGTGCACTTCTTATTGTCGATGTTCCAGTAAACCATGATGCATTGTTAGGTGAACTGTTATTTGTAATGAATTTGTATTAAAGGAACCATTTTGAATTATCACTGTTTTTCTTAGTTTATATGTGACCTAAACATGTTAATTAGATCTTTTTTCTATCACAAGTTATAAAAATTTAAACAGTTAAAATGGTTCTTTTAATTATACATTTTAAATCAATTTGAGTAATAGATGTCTTTTGAATTGAATCGAAGTCACAGAAACAAACGAGCATACCATTTGGATTGACAAAGCAAGCCCCTTCTTTGGATGAGACGTCACATTCCGATTTTAGGATTTATCATTTTCGTCTAAATGTATCGTTCAGTTTACCAAAAAACACCACGTGTAAAACAATATGTCAATATCAATGTAAGACTTTTATAGAGTGGTTTGTAGTTTCTGTTTATATTATGGCTTTTTTCGGTGAACCTGTGTATACCTCCTTTTTTCATGATCTTTTTCGTCTGACTCCCTTTTCATTTTTGTTAGTTTGTTTCTAATTTCTATATATGTTTTCCATCTTTTTCTTCTTCTACTTATTCTGCTTGTTCTCGCTTCTGTTTTTGTTCAGGTCAATGTTGTTCTTGTTATTGTTCTTCTTGTTGTCATTTTTCTTCATCTACTTCTTTTTTTCCTCTTTATTTTTCTTCTTATAAAAACGAGAAATCATTCGTCTTCTTCTTCTCCGTTTTCTTCTTTTTTTCTTCTTCTTCAACTTCCTTCACGAATCTGCCCATTCTTCCAAGTTCACACCGAGAGGGCCTCCTCATAATGGTAAGTCAAACACTCCAACATCTTGATGATACTGTTCCAAACGAGATATTGTCTTCTGGACAAATATGATAGTTGTGTCGGTCTACTTTCCGGCTATTAAGATGTCACCTGATTTTATAGACATTCACTTTTTGTTAAGCGCATTCGTATACATGTACATCCTCATTTCACCGCACCACATGAGGCAGGGAATTTAGAAAACAATTATTGCACATAAGTTCTTTTTCAGTGCATTTGTAAGCATTCCCAACATATCACAGGGCATGATTTCTCATTTATTACCAGATGCTCCTCACAATTTGGACATGTTGCAGAAACAAACAAAAAATGAAGAAATGTGTTTAGAATTAATCTTACTTCGAGACTTGTCCATATACAAACGAGGATGTGTTAGAGCATTGAAATAGAATGAAACTTTTCGTTTGTCAATGACGCGAATCTAATTTTCAATAACGCTTTCTTCCATGTGCTTGGTCCGATCGTATTACAGACAACGTAAAGCTTTTTTCTGATTCTTGGAAATGTTATGAAGGAACACTTAATAAATTCGAACATTTACTAATTTCTCACAACTAGTCAACATTGACATCATCGTTGTGTGTGTTGTGTTTTGAGCATGTATGGTATTTCTCGTAACTTCGACCACTTTTCCGTTTTGTTTCATCATCTCCTTATGCAAATTAAGTACCACATGGACGTTATGGAAAGGAAAATGTTGTGGTAAAACACCCATAAATCTCATCTTTAAGAACAATGTCATTATGCACAATGAGAACAGAACAGAACAGATTTTTATTTCACGACTTGTACATAGTACATCATCATACATACATAGCATGAAAAAACAAATATATCACATGGTGTATGAAAAAAGTTACATATCATGAGGATGAATTCAAAAGAAATGAGAAAAACAATCCATACAAGGGGTTTATGATAAACTTTGGATTAAGCTTCATTCAAAGCAAGTATATCGTGAGTAAGATCATCTCTTCTTTCTGCGTTGGTTTTCTATTTCATGTAATGAATTATGACGAATCGTTGCTGTAGAAGACACCACGTGTTTTTTATGAAGAATGGATATTTACTTATTACGTTTGTTATACTCAGGTTACCCTTATCAAAAAGTGTAAACGACTTTGAAAGCCTACAGTGACAAAACAACCCCACCACTCCAACCATTAACCGAGAACATTTTGTTATGTCTTTGCTTTCCCAAGTTCTAAAAGTTAACTCCAAACTTATAAGGGACACAGTTATAAAAATACCTGTGTTTCCTAAAACACTTCTACATGTGCATCACTTTTGTTTATGTATATGAATGTAAGATTATTGTATTACTATACTCTTACGTCTAACAAATTCAGACATGAGCCAATAAAGGATATTTGAATTGGATTGAATTGACAAATATAGAGATAGATATAAAGCACTATGCTATGATAAGTGATACACAGCTTTAAAGATATATCAAATCCGAAAGGAAAGATGTTTTAAATCTAAAATCGATATCATTTAGTGCGTGTTACATAGCATCTTCGATTCACGTGATTCCCTCATTGTAAATGTCCTTTGTAGGACATAGAAGTTAAATATTTTCTATGAATTACAACAAACTAACCAAACACAAAACCGTCTTATTTCCCCGCTTTCGCCCGTGTTGGTTTTGATATTCCCTTTTTAAAGAACAAAAACAGTTCCTAAAATAACCGAGTGCTTGACAGTTAGTTCTCAATTCATCATTCAGCTGACTTCATGGGCACATCCTGTGTTATGCTCTTGGAAAAATTCCTCCAAGCCCTTCAACATATACTGTTTCTTTTGGTTATTTAAAACTGATACAAAGGACCTATTTGATTTTGATTCTCTGATATCATAGACAGATTGAATTTTATGAACGAAAATCTCTAAAGGTTGTCAGTAGAAGGCCGTTAATTCGTGTTTTAATTGGTATGGTGTTGAGGAAAACTTTCTTGATAAACACGTGCTTTTATAAGAGTTACTTTGGAGACGTTTTATTATGACATGTGCGCTTTTCATTTTTGAACTTCGATATCATTCCTACCATGATGTATTTATCATATCGAGATTGCCTGTGACAGATGGGTATGCTTGTATTACTTGTCATTAATCCATCGATTACTAGTATACGAATACATCCGATTGATTAACCAAATCTTTCACATGTGAATATGAGAGAGGTCCAAATTGATAGAAATTGCAGACGTAAAAAAGAGAAGAGGTATAGAAAACAAAAGAACATTGTATATTCTATGTCATAAAATACATGTAAATTTGTTTCTTTTCGTTAATAGGTAGAACAATTATGGCAAAATGATACATTGCTCATGGTGAGCAATTCATCCCTTTGTTACAGTTGTAACTAGTGTCTTCTTTAGCAGATATATCCGACAAACTAGGATCTTTTTGAATGGATGATATATAAAAACTACAGCATTCGAGGCATGATTCGGAGTTTACATGGCCGCATTAGCAGACGGCTATTTGCATCTTTTAGCAGAATATATATGCAAACAGCATTACTCACAAGCATTCACCAAAGAACACAATGTTCAACGTCCAAAAATTTAATAATGATTTGTTTTTATTTCGTTCAATTAGCTACGTACATTTCATTCGTCAAAATGAAACAATTCATTAAAGTTATCAAGTGATCGCGCTCATATTTACTGAAATGACAGGCAATACTCAATAAATCACTCAGCATTCAGCAGTCGCAGTCATGCATGTTTGTGGGTTGTTCAAATTGAACGCGGCAGAAGTGGCAAAAACAAATTGACAAATCGGGGGTTCACTGCAATACTATAGTAAGTGCTTCATAAACATGAAGCACTTACTATAGTCATGCACTGAACCCTCGAAATAAAGTCTATGCTAATTGGCCGAAACATTTCTACTAAACGCATGAATTTCTCGTCACGAGTAAAACTACTTTTGTAACAGTTATTTTGATTGGTTTCCGCTGTAGATACGCTAAAATATAGGTTCAGTATTATGAAGTGATGAATTTATGTACATATTCTTCTATATATCTGTTTATTAATGTACAGCGCTCAATCTTGAGCATTATAGTAGTCGCTAGACGACCTTCTAGTACTGGCTAGGAGAAATATCTTGCTAAAGGACACTCCACGTTGAAAAAGATGATCGCCATCGAGGATCAAACCCGGGTCAGCCGGTCTCTAGACCCGAACGCTAACTATTTCACCACCGCAGATCTTATCCTGACAATCGAAAATGCCTCTGTCAAGCGACAACCTTAAAACAAACTGTAACAATTCCTTTCTCGATTAAACCACCCTTTTGTCATACTGGCTTAAACAATATTGTAAATATGTATGATAAACATTGTATCTTTCAGTTTGACAATTCGATTTCAAGTTCTGTACTCTAACCACTTAACTTATTGGCTCCTTTGATAACTTAAAGAAAAAGTTACAAGTCACAGGTCCCATATGGGTCCTTTTCGCCTTTTCGTCAGTGCCGTACCAACGCTTTTCAGTTTTGTAACGGCTGACCTTGATGCACCTGTACTAGGCTAGGGCTCTGAAATGACTTGCCAAAGGGCACTCCTACGAAACTAGTGGTCTCGGTAGGGCTCGAACCACCGAGTTCTGAGTCCACCACCTTAACCAGTAAGCGACACAGGACCCCCTTGATACGATCTGTCGTACAATATAGGAGAATAGAGAAGTGTTAACTGGGCGCTTTTTCTTTTGGTTGATGAATTAGACGATGATATAAATTAAAACCAGCCATCAGTTTCCTTTTTATCAAAACATCGGCTTATTAATTACAGACGACAATGTAACTGTACCATAATGTGCACCGCAAGGAGTGTGGTTTTGGGCTTTTTATTTTTATATCTACGCATATTTCAGACCTTGCAACGAAACTTTTAGCTGGACTGTTTGTTGTAAATCTACCACAGTTTGCCATTTTCATGTTTGGGTTTTTATATGTTATTCCAATTTCGTGTTTCAAATTGCAGCAGACGAAATATTTGAAAATAATATTAAAGAGGGAAGCAATTATCAATAAAAACCTTACATTCGACCGATTATAATGAAATCATTGCGACAGTTTGACAATATTTTCATGGTGAGCAAGTTCTCCATGTGTTACAATGTTTTAGATATCGTCTGCTAGAATACCGACTGTATTTCTGAAAGGGTCGCTAAACAATAGGCTTGACGACAGCTCATAATTGATCATCTCAACACTATCAATTCTTTCTTGTTAACGTGTTTTCAGTCTCAAAATTGGTCTTACTCGTGTGGTTGTTAAACTAAAAACAAGTGGAGTAAAATCGTAGAAAGTTCTTATCATTTACTCTTTACAAGGATAGAGTTATTGTGACACAATTGGTTAAATGCACTTGTATATACATGTATGTGTAATTATGTTTTCGGTACGATAATGGTAATTGGAATAGGCACATTTTTCGTAGCTTCGTTAATTTTTGCCTATTATTCTTGTAGTGAAATGAAACATTACAAACACAAAATGTTGATAAATTGTCATTTTGTAAATACATGTACCTTAAAAACATAAATAGATCATAGTATATCATTCATTTTATGACTAAAACATTTTTACGAATTACCAATAAATTCACCATAAATATGAAAATACTTCTTAAAGCCAAATGGATGGTTCAGTATACCTCGAGTAGAAGTAGTTTTCCCAAATACATGTCAAAGACGCATTATGCCACATTTTATGTTTGCTTTCTTTCGTTACTGTAAACCAGAAACGTTTCTTTCCAGATTTCTCGACTGCATATTTTTATCCAAAACAGTCTGTAAATTTTATTCTCTCATTACAGGTCACGATTTGATGTCTACGCTTACAGTACATCTAAATGTTTCGTTTGAGTGGAGAAAATAGACATTTATGAAGGACTACCAACGGAAATAGCAACCACGGACAAAAAATGCCGGCTTTCGGTATAAAAACATCCACTTTGTATGGACGTTTCCGGTTTTGGAATTAAGTGTTCCGCCAAGGTTTTTTTATCAAAACCGTTTAACAGTTTGACCTCATTCATTCATAATAAAGACAGAGAGTTTTTAAGACATGGAGTTACGTCTAGTGTGCATACTTTCGATTTTGGTTTGCTGTGAAATATTCTGTCATGCTGTACAGACTATATATCAACTATAGGCAGAAGATGTTGTACGGGGCAAGTCCCTAACCATCGAAAAGAACAGAGGTGCTTCAAATGGACAAACAGTAGTATTTATGCAAGTAGGGGACACCGTGGATTCGATATTTGTATCAATTCTGAAAGTAGGATGCATGTTGTTGACATAAGCTTTTCAAGCTACGGAAAGCCCTGTGAGTTTTCTGTTTCCATGTTAGGGGAGACATTATTTCACTTCCAGACAGACACGAACCGTACATATTACCGTCGTGGTAACAGGTTCGAGTCTGTGCCGAAGTCCATGTTCGCCAAACCTATGCGTGTTGGAAGATTCCGGTTGGATATAAAGGTGCATCGTGCTGGCATACAGACTGGACTCGAAATCGACTCTTTAACGTTAGCATTGGAAAACACTTAGAGTCGGGGCGAGTTTATATGCCACGTACATTGCCTAGACAACATCAACTACCGTGTTACAAAGCCTCGTTCTGAACGGAAGAATATCATCGAAACCGAACCATATATAGTGCAGAAAAGTTGCAACACAAAATGTGCGGAAGAAGATAACATTAATATTCCGATCGTTTTGAGAAATTAGAAAATTTGACGATAACGGCAACGTATCCGAAATATCAGTCCTTTTCGAACGAGAGAACCCTAGACTTAAAAAACTGCGCCATGGTTTCGGCGCTCTGGACGTTCGAAGAGATTATCTTTGAATCAGACGACAGTTTGGGCAAACACTTCCACATAGCCTCCCTCGGCCCAAAACACACAAAGCACGTCCATGGCGACGTGGCAGCGCTTGTAGCGGGAATTAACGCCCAAAAGATGATGATCAACATCCAGTTTAAAATGTAGGGCCAGGCGATCGGCGTTGTTGATGCGGACATTGGGTCTCGTCTGCTGGTCAAACTGAGGGGGATTACAAAGGACGTCAGCATCAAATATCGAGGGCGGTATGACCGATGGTTTAATGGTGAAGTTAAGGTTCACTCTAAACTCGTTTCAAAACACGTTTGGCATATACCCGACCACAAATGGAGTGAGTATAAAGACAACTACATACACGTGCAAATTCACTATCCCTGGCGAACGTTACACAAATTTGCCGAAATTGAGAAAAATATAATTGAGTAGGCGATACACAAAGCCAACACGATTTTTCCATATGTACAATGACGGGAAATATTTAATGGAAGGTGCGGACTTTTGGTGGCTCATTAATCAAACAATGACCGTGAAAATACTCGATACAGGTTAAGTGTTTCCTGTTGTTGATTATTTCAGGATTTATTCTAAAATTCACTGGTCCAAGGATTTATTTTTGCAAATGTTCGTAATATACCAAAACGGATATGTACGGTTACTTCCTGTATCCCCGCATGGCATTGACTGGGTACCATTTGGCTCCTCGATTTTGATTGGCCATTCAGCGATTGACTCTCAGCGGCCACCTTCTCCAATCAAACATGTTGACATTTCAATGACAGACCTCGTTCTAGATGTTTATTATAGGGATGGCGGGTACGCCTCTCTTCGAGTCATTCCCAAGTTCCTTTCAACAGTTGTTAATATTCATTTTGCAAGTTTCTCGAGAAATAGTAACAACACTGGACTGGTGACATTTAGATATATGTGGGTTGCTAATGGTTACGCAGATGTGGAATCACGTAAGTGTCGATGGGAAAGCGCATCATATTGTTACAGACGATTTGAAAACTCTGAGAGGATACAAGTTTGCCATTTTCAGGAATGTATCTCAAAACACAACTCGTTGAGTCCGGACATAGTTGTTGAGATTGAAAGTTAAAACAAATAAACTCTGTTGTTATGTTTTCTTCGGAGTCTCATTTAATCGACTTGTAATACCATTTGTAAGAATAGTGAATTTACCTTTTTAGTTTCCATAACGACTTGTTATTGGCTGCTCATTAAAACTGTAATTCTGAATGGAATCTTTTTGACGTCATCAATGGCAATTTGAACACGACGGGTTTATCCAATGAAAACTCAGCTGACAAAAATACCCGGGAAGTTTTGATTGGCGAAAACAGTTGTGTAAAACAACTCCTAAGGAGTCAAACTCAATTTCGTCTTCAATTGTTCGCTTAAGCTTGAAGAATAATTCAATTCTTTGTCTTATCGTAAAATAGAACCCAGTGGTAGGCCATAAGTAGAGCAATGACCAAGAATTGACCATCGATCAGTGTGTATTCTTTAGTTTGAAATGACCAGATATGATCCCTAGTTTTACCACATTTCCTATTTGGAAATGTGTGACTGGTTCAAGTTGAAACTTTTGCAGACGAAAAAAAATAGAAATAAAAAACAGCAATATGTAGTAAAACGATTGCGACAAATTGGAAATGGCTTTGAATGAGCATCTCATCCATTTATCACACATGTTTACAAGTATTTTACAGCATAAGGAGTAAAGTAATGCATTATGAAGAAAGAGCTTAATGCATTACCTTAAAGGGGATTGTTAATGGGCTCGAACCCCAAAATGTGACCTAGAGTTGCGACATTTCGTGGTAAGAACGACTTTTCCCTCATGCCGTCACAATGATATCGAAATAGTTACATGTTTAACCCTTTCCCAAACAATAACGACATTTGACCACTTTGTTGCAGACGACTTTGTCGTAACGAGTAATTTTTCCTTTTCCAACAATGTTTTCTGCCCTATCAAAAGATCATTTTCCAATTTCATCACATTTTGAAATGTCGTCTGCAAACTCTTTCAATTTGGGACAGTCGAAAATGAATAGAGCATCAAGTAGCAAATAGACACAAAAAGGACATCATTGGAATGTATAAATAGAGAAAAACTTTGTGTTCTAATAAGAAAAAGCAACATTGGGAAGACAAACATTTCCCTTTTTACCATGCCTTACAATTCTACAAGTTCAAAAATATAATTGTGTTTTAACCCTTTCCCAAACAACAAATTGTCGACTGTCCCAAATTGAAAGAGTTTGCAGACAACATTTCAAAATAAGATGAAATTGAAAACTATTCTTCAAATATATCTGAAAACCTTGTGGGAAAAGGAAAAATTGCTCGTTAAGAGCAATTTCTCCTTTACACAATGTTTTCAAGAGTTGTCTGCAACAAACTGGTCAAATGTTCAAATATCGTTATTGTTTGGTAATGGGTTAAGCGTTAAATGTATAACTGTTAGCTCATCCTTTCAAGTATGTAGAAAAAGAATTATGACCAATTTAAACCTTAAAGCTAGCATGGAAATATGCTTAAGAGTTTTTTTTACCTTTAACATGTTGAAATATTCCTCTAGAATATTCTGTAAAACTCCGTACTCTTTGTTAAAGATACTCGGCTGCAAAAGTTCTGAAATACCCAACACATAAGTGTAAAATTACAGAAAATTTCGTTGACGGGAAATGTGAACTGTGTTTTTCCTTTCAGTAATGCAACAATGGCTGGAAGTTGTCTGCAAGAAGAAACAATAGAAGCAATTCATTGTTTTGTCACTTTGTTTTTTTTATAGTAGCCAGCAGGTTAAAAAGTTATCATTTACTTCATGTGTCATTACTTATACAACTTTTTAACACTGATTTAATCAATTTCGGCATGGCTTTATTTTCTACGTAGATATGTCGTATATACCATTTTCAGAAGTCAATATCCTACATGCAATACACTTAATATTACACACAAAAAAGAAAATTTCAACATTAAGCATATAAGTCAAACCAATAACATATACATGAGTGCTTTGGAAATAGAAGTTGTAAGTACAAGTGACAAAGCTTGCATCGGTTACAATTAAACAAGTAGATACAGAAAAAATAGATGTTAAATATTTGTTAGGGTTTTACATAACATACCTTTCTTCATATAATTCATCTTTTTGTCACAATGATCTTTTTTCAATATCATAGAATAACTTTATTTTCTTCTGAATTTTGGTAGCTTCTGATGCTTTCAATTTGGACCATGTCAAAATTGCAATCAGCAGGAATTGATAACTGACATTTTTATTCTCTGAGTTGTCACTCTTGTACCTTAAACCCTTTCCCAAACAATAATGACATTTTACGACTTTGTTGCAGACAACTTTAGAGAACATTGTGGGAAAGGAGAAATTGCTTGTAACGAGCTATTTTTCCTTTTCTCACAATGTTTTCTGCCCTATTAGAGGATTATTTTACAATTTCATCACATTTTGAAATGTCATCTGTCATTATTGTTTGGTAATGGGTTAACACATCTAACAGACATCACAAAACCAATAAAACAGGTTGAAAGAAAATGGATCTCTGATACGCCCGCGGCGGCCGGCCTGTGATCTAACCTGTCTGCATAAGCATAAGGTTAGTGTAATTTTTGGCAGAATGCTGGCAGTGCAGGGTCTCAAACGATGGACCCCAGTTCTCTTAGTTGTACAAACTCCTAACTGAGCTAATTAGGCTCAGGGTTTGAGAAGAAGACAATGTCATAAATTTATCGAGAAAAGGGTAAGTATAATAATGACCTTGTACTCGTAAGTGATACATTTTTTTTCATTTGAACAAAAAATTTCTTGATAGAGAACTTCTAATCGAAACTTAAAGTGGTTGTTCAGATGGAGTTCTAGAAATAAATGATGAATTCTTCAGTTGAAACTGACATGGTATAAGCAATTACTCCAAACTCCACTTAGGCATCATAACCCATATTTAGATTAAACTTGTTTCAAAACACTTAAAGAACGTGTATGTAATTGTTCCTTTCTTCTCCATTACAGACATTGTACATGTTTTTAACAATCATAAGAGATGGGTTTTTTTGTGCATCGAAAACTAAGATTATTTACTTCATTTAGTGTGTCCTAAGAGATAAAATGATATGTTACATAAAATCAATTCAAAACAACCATTTCCCATAATGATTTCATAATGCCTTCTACAAGTAACAATCAAAATCAAGAAGTACGTCGAAAAGACATTACAAAATACATTTCAGTGAATATTTACCTAGTTGACAACTTTATTTCAATGTTTTGTACGAGATATTTCACTTTATCTTTATTGGCGGAGACACATGACTTGAGGAGGTCCGTCCTCTGTATGATCGACAGAGGGATCTGATTGGCTGATGGAGGGTCATGTGATATGTACACCACCGCCTCCTGAACGATGTACGAGATCACAGTTTCCAACTGCTTCTCATTGAGTCCCAGTATGTCCTCAAGATCTTGGTTCTAAAATTTGCACACCATCATAATGATGTAGGTTCACTCTTTATAATAAGAAGCAATATAAAGTGGACAATTAACTCCTTTCGATTGATATAAATGATATGTCAAGAGAATTGGTTGCTATCTGGTTGAAAAAACGAGTACGAAAAACGAGTTTTTTCTACATGGTAACAACCCATTCAAGTGACATATCTTTTTATATCAATCAAATGGAGTTGATTATTCTATTCATTTTATTCCACTACATTTTTGCCAAAATATCTCCTTAAATGCCAAATGCAATGGAGGACTGAAGATTGTGCAGAGGTATAGCTTCAGTCTCTTGACCGGGGGTCCCTGGTTCGATACACGTTAAGCAAGGTAAAATTGCGAAAACTAGCCCTCAAATCTGAGCAAGTACTGGTTTAGTATCCAGGTAGAAGTCACAGAGAGAATTCCATTAGCTTTAAGCTTCAGTCACAATCGATGTAAAACAAATAATTTTTAACTTTTTTAAAAACTTGTTCAATAATTACCCGCTGTACGAAGACATTACCACCTGCAGAATTTACCAAAGTATACCATGACCGTTGTCATTTATGTTTGATGTCTAATTGTTATCAATGTTCTTATCAACTTCCAGAAATACCATTCTAGTACTAGTTTGGCTGTTCATATCCCTCGCATATCCTTTATTTGCTTAAAAGTCTAGAATCGCCGACATCTTTAACCATGTTTTCACATACATGCGATGGCAAAGCACTTAGACTATTGAACAATTCTAATAACATGATTCAGCTATTTAGAAATGCCCTGACTATAAATGATGCTCAACTGCCAATGAGGGCTAGTCAAGCCGGGTAGAACCATCGACAATCTGTAAGTCAGTCGGAAGACTGCCTCACATAGAATCCGAATGCCGTCGCCGCGATTTGAACCCTAGGAAACAATTCAAGAAAACCTGTATCAGTTAATGTTTCGTTCTGGTCTACCTGCCAGTTTCCACTGCTTGACAGTACGAACTTGAAACATTCAGTAAGGAAGAACTATTTCAACCAATTCATAATGTCTATTTTCTGCCTAACTTCATCTCAACTGTATTCTCTGTCTATTCTAGTATGAAAGTAACCAGAAAAGAACGTTTGTACGATGAAATATCCGAAAGAGTTTCTCCAAGTTATAACCAGCGCAGGGAGCATCCGTATGAGTCGGTCCTGGACGAACCAGCCCAACCCCGACCGATTACACGACCGAAATCCTCCCCGTACGATGTTCCCTGGGAACGAACCCAGCTTCCCAAGTGGGAATTACCCAGAAGGCCAGAGGAACAGGAAACTGAGATAACGATGCTTTAACCACAGTAATACTGTTGTGATGGACAAGTTTGTTTTAGACGAATGTTCAAACTTCGTAAGAAAGGCAGTTTGTCTTGTCGTTCTAAATGAGCCAGTGAACAGGTGCAAACTATTTCCAAAACGACGAAAGTGTTTTGACGTCCAAAAAAACACATCGCAAATAAAGAATAAAATCGAAAATCAATAGACGATGTCTCACCGATGAGCTACAATTTATTGCCGTCATACTGCTCGTGTGAGTAATTCACCTTGCCCCCTAAACAAAAATATCATTTAGGAAAAATAAACAGTAGGACTTCCTTATCTTTGGTTACAAACGGGTCATGATTATTGAAAGGAACAACCACATAAGGTAACTTATATAGAAGGAAATGAACATATTACCTGGATAGAGATGAATGAACATATATCCTTTAAAGTAAACACAAACATACAACCTGGTAGATCTATTGATACTTCTGTGATAGACAATAGCCAAATACATGATACACACCACTGAAAGAAGTTTATGACACGACTTTTCTCCTGTGTTAATACTAGCACAAAATCATCGGCAGGCTATATTATAAAATAATGTGGTCGTTTTACCATAGTTTTCTTAACCCTTCATCGAACGCCAAATTTTCGACTGTCCCCAATTTAAAGAGATTGCAGACGACATTTCAAAATGAACTGAATTGAAAAACAACCTGTTAATACTAGCACAAAATCATCGGCAGGCTATATTATAAAATAATGTGGTCGTTTTACCATAGTTTTCTTAACCCTTCATCGAACGCCAAATTTTCGACTGTCCACAATTTAAAGAGATTGCAGACGACATTTCAAAATGAACTGAATTGAAAAACAACCTTCTGATAGCACAGGAAACATTGTGGGAAAAGGAGAAATTGCTCATCAAGCGCACATTCTCCGTTTCCAACAATGTTTTACAGAGTCGTCTGCAAGAAACTGGTCAAATGTCGTTATTGCTTTGTAATGGGTAAAATGAACTCGAGGTTAGGGCAGAATAGTAGTTAAGGTATTCCACCATAGATGGAGAAAAGCCAAAAAAAGTCAGAATAACAAATTTAGAGATTTAAGAGAAGAAATACCATAATGAAATCAAGTTGACTATCATAATCATTTTTATGGATGACATTTCTTAGCGCCATCATTCTATTCATTCACGGTATTCGAATCTTAACCCCTTCCCAAACAACACATTTTGGACTGTCCCAAACTGAAAGAGATTGCAGGCGACATTTCAAAATGTGATGAAATTGATTAATATTCTTATGATAGAGCAGAAAACCTTGTGGGAAAAGGAGAAATTGCTCGTGACGAGCAATTTCTCCTATTCCCACAATGTTTTCTGAAGTCGTCTGCAATAAAGTGGTCAAATGTCGTTAATGTTTGGGAAAGGGCTAATGTAAAATTGAAAATCATTTAGAGTTTATAACTATGGATATAATAACGGAATTATTGATATTATTTTTTCTAGATATAAATTTAAAATCAGGTTAAGTCTGCAAAATGGCTTGGTAAACTCCTTTAAAATAATCAATGCTTCATGATTTACATTTTAAGTTATTCTTTAACCAAAACAAAAACATGTTTTCCATCAGGGGTGGAATGCCTTAAATATTTTTGTGTCATCCCTTTCCCAATTTGATGAGATAAGGTATCAGAGTAGTTAACAGGTTAGATCACAGGTCAGCTGCCAATTTACTTGGCGGCTGGTCTTGATCTAACATGTTTGCATAATCAAGAAGTCGGTTTCAGCACTATATGGGTTAAGTACATTTTCTACTTATATAAGTAAATGAAAGACGATAGGAATTTGTTTTATAATTTAAAATCATGTAACAAATTCAATTCAATTGATGCTTTTGACCCATGAAGCAGTGTTTCTTGAACTTATTTCTCACTTTAATCATTGCTTTTAACGACATGAAACAGTGAAATGGTTCTATTTTGATCATTTTAAAATATATCCAATCTATAAAAATTAACTCATCTGTAAACATGTGTTATATGTTATATGTACGTGTTATCCTGAACTGCGGCTTAAACAATTGTTAACACGAGTATACTAATTTGATTTTTTCAATTTGTTTTAACTACAATATTGTAAACGCTGATATGTGTCTTTGAATTTGGTATTATTGTGTATGATATAGTTTTTTTCTTTATGTGTTTATATACATTTGTACTTATATGTATAATGGTTTTGATTGATTGATTCCTTGATTAATAGGCGACTCATACGATCAAATGGTTTGTATATTTTATATATGGGTCGAGGTGTTACCTCCTTTTCAGTTTTTTAGAAATTGACTACCATTTGTAAAACTTGTGATATATACTATGTGTTGTATGTTTGGCAATTTGCCTTTTTTCCTGTATTATCTATAAATGTTGTTAACATAAATACTCTTCATATTGATGAATGTCTTAACCCTTTCGACTGTCCCAAATTGAAAAAGTTTGCAGACGACATTGCAAAATGTGATGAAATTGAAAATATTTCCAGAAAGAGCAGAAAACTTGTTGGGAAAAGGAAAACTTGCTCGTTACGAGCAATTTTTCTTTTCCCCACAATGTTTTCTAAACTCGTCTGCAACAACGTAGTCAAATGTCGCTATTGTTTGGGAAAGGGTTAAAGATGTAATAATGTATTTCGATAACATCATGTACAGTGTATGGTGTTTTGTTAAATAACAGTTCTATATGTAATTTACGTTTTGTAATACAATAACAACCGACATATACATTAAAGTATTTTTAATCACAGAACGTTTTTATACCTAACGCCTTATATGAATGTTAATTCCTTGTTTTTTGTTAGTTATTTAGACACTAATGATAAGCTCTCATGATTTGGTGATCTAAATGGACTACGAATTGTTGACTGGTTAACATTTTGAACTGTTGACCACCTGCACATCGGTTATTTCTGCAAAGATCGTTCGGCATTATTCGGTCTTTTCCGACCAAGGTGGAGTGTACTGATTTCAGTTTGCAAACAATACGATGACCTTATTCATAGTGCGTCGAAGTCTTTCAGCTTTTCGAGCGTTTATATAATTTTCTATATAAGTATTAAACTCGTTTTTCAACTGAATAAAATACAAAGGCGTGGATATTTTTTTGTGTTTGACCGTGTTCTCAAAAGAAACTTTTATACAATACATTAGGAAATAAAATCAGTCTAATGTTTATGGGAAATCAGTATAATGTTTAAGCGAAATTAATTTAAGGTTTATCAGAAATCAGTATTTTGACGAGGATGGAAATCAGTCAAAGGTTAATACGAAACCAGTCCAAGCTCAAAGGTCAGTCAAAGGTTATGGAAAATCAGTCTAAGGTTCATGAGAAATCAGTCAAAGCTTTATTGAAAATCAGTCTAAGGTTTGTGGGAAATCAGTCTAAGGTTAATGGGAAATCAGTCTAAGCTTTATGGGAAATCAGTCTAAGCTGTATTATAAATCAGTATAAGCTTTATGGGAAATAAGTCTATAGTTTATGGGAAATCAGTTTAAGCTTTGTGGGAAATCAGTCTAAGGTAATGGGAAATCAGTCTAAGGTTTATGGGAAATCAGTCTAAGGTTTGTGGGAAATCAGACTAAGGTTCGTAGGAAATCGTTCCAAGCTTTATGGGAAATCTGATCTAAGGTTCATAAGAAATCAGTCTATAGTTTAAGAGAAATGTCATCATCAATTGAGGTAGACTCCTTACTTAACTGTCCATATCACTGGAAAAGACGGATAGAACCAGTAATGATACGATAGTCAGTCTGGAGACTACATGTCTTGAAAATTCAGGTCAGTTTTCACTGTGCTTTGCACTCATTTGGAGGGGAGGTGGTCATTACGAGTTCCGGGACCTTCTTTACAAAGGTTGGCACTACAATCTTTATCGCAAACGTAAATATAAAGAAGAAAAGAGTATATCAGAAAAGTTTTATCTTAGAAGTGAACGGACCATCAGTTCTACCTGTGAAATTATCGTATTCTTAAGCGCATGTCTACTTTTGTTCACAAAAATAAACTTACATTTGACATTCAAAGTTTACGAAAAATTTGTAAACGTATACGTACTGTTACACTTCTTTGTGAAACAGGCCCCAGTGTTATAAATCTAAGATATCTAGTTTGTTTATAGTTGTTGTTCACAGAACAATTTGAAAGTCAAAATAAAATGTTGTTTAAACAAAAAAGAATCTATTTTATTGTTAGGTATACAAGTAGAAGTAGCTATTAGAAACATAATTCAGGAAGAGTCAATTTATCTAAGTATGTTCAGTCTTTTATTTGCGGTAGATCTCAATAGGCGGGGGTTGGGGTGGGGGTGCGGTGGTAGGCGGGGTTAATTTTCTGTTAAAAACACGTTAAAAAATAAACACGATGTAATTTTGCTTCCAAAGATTTTTTCAGTGCGTATCATATATCTGTTCATCTAATGTTCAGCTCTAAAGACATTATTTTCTAACATCTGTGAACAAACATCTTTAAAGAATACTAAGTTATTAGAAACGTTCGAAAAAAAAAAAAAAAAAACAGGAGCAAAAGAAGATGACGTCACGTTTTTATGTCCTGTACGTTTGCATCAACAAAAAGCTGTACGAATTAGTTGGTAACAGGCAAAACAGTGTGGTAATTCGAATATGTGTTACCATATCCTCATACAGAATACATTTTTGTAAATAGTTTTATGTATGTACAATATGTTGTGGCATTGACGGAAGAATGAAATGTTTATAAAGATCAATTTGTCTGTTTGTTAGAGTGGTTTCTCCAGCCTTCTGACACAGGCATGTTACGGTGATGTATGGAAGAGTAACGCGATGAACTATAAAGGATTCTAAAATGACTCGTTCTAAAATTAATCCAACGATAGAACTGCGTACGGGACCACGGGATCACTACATGTCGGAAAGAACTGCTAAATGAGGCTGTTATTATCGGTATCCGATACAAACACCTGTGTTTAATTAAACAATTACCAAACAATAACGACATCTTACCAGTTTGCTGGGAACGACTCTGTAAAAGATTGTGGGAAAGGAAGACATTGCTCATAACCAGCAATTTCTCCTTTTCCCAAAATGTTTTTTACTCTATCAGAAGATTACTTTCCAATTTCCATCATATTCTTAAATGTCGTCTGCAAACGCTTTCAATTTGGAACATGAAACAAGTTGACGTTTGGCTAAGACTGCTTGATATCCATTTACTGTCACCTAATTAAAGAGGATAGACTGACCACCCTAAATAAGACCTCAGTTTTCGCGTATGTCCCTATCAGCATTTTGTCCCCATGCATGAAAACGCCGTCTCCTTTTTGGACTAAGGGTTCGTCAGCACATTAGTCCATTGAATTCACATACCACTTTTTGAGGGACGGTACTTTATCGATACACAAACAGCATTCTGACCCCAATTACTCATTAAACATCCGCCTTCACTGTGCGGACTAATACCTTCTTGGAACTAGGAATTTAGTCCGGAGTTACTCGCTTTGTTTTACTCTATATCATTATAACTGTTGCCTCATTGGAAATCGTAAAATGTCCAGATGTTCGAAAAATAGACTATCGTTCTGTCTCTGTTCACAGAAATAATAACTATAGTAAGGGTGGTGAAAGGAGCAGCTGTTTTCCTCGAGATGTTGCCCAAAGAAATTATCAAATGTATCCTTAATCATCTTGCTTTAAACGCACCTTAGTCCTTCAGCGCTATTAGCGCTTTAATTTCTAACTGTTGTAATGTAATATATTGGAAGAATGAATGATTTGTGCCTTTAGGCCTTCCGACAAAAAAGATCGTATTTGGTGGTTCGAAGAATGTTGATTTATGCATGTTAGAAATTACCGTAGATGGTTTCTTTTACATTGGTTGCATTAAGGTATTCAACAATGGTTACACCAAACAATTTATTCATTACGAAATAACAAAACAAAAATATTACATGCAGATTGATTAGGTAAGAAAAGTTGTTTGGCATGTCTTCTGATTTCTTTCCTGATTCGATCTAGCCTGCTTACCCTACTTGTTGCTCGTTACGTGTTGGAATTCAATGCTTAAAACCGATCACCCAGGTGTTTGTCTTTGGCGTTCACTATTTTGAGAGCTAAGATGCAAACGCCATGGTGACTGGGTTCGGTAAGTTTAGCAGCAATCGGAACTCCTCAGTGTAGCTAACTCTGATGTCCAAGCTATAACTGCGTGAATATCTACGTCTGGATCATTCGGACTACAGTGTAGCCTGGTGTTATGTCCAGTGCGTATATCCCGCAGTATATATACAGTTCAGGGTACCGTTATACGAAGTCACTTTGCCCTTATCAAACACCAAATTTTCGACTTTCCCAAATTGAAAGAGTTTACAGACGACGTTTCAAGATGTGATATAATTGGAAAAGAGTCTTCTGGTAGAGTAGAAAGCATTGTGGGAAAAAGAAAAATTGCTCGTTAAGAGCTATTTCTCCTTTTCCAACAATGTTTTACAGGACAGTCTGCCACAAACTAGTCAAATTTCGTTATTGTTTGTCAATGGGTTAAGAAGTCACATAAGGAAAATATTTGCGTAAGGCATAACCGATATACATAGATTGCACCTTTAAAAAAGATGAACATACTGCAGTGTAACATGTAATTGAAAGCGTCTCGGAAAGACGATTTCAATAACGTGTTGCTTTGCGATATTGCTTATCTCGATAAAGAAACAAGAATGGAAAGTTATTTTGAACTTATGCACATTTTATGCGTAAATAATTCTAGGTGCTGTAGTCAGACCACATTGGAAAACATTCGGATGAGACTTAATCATCTCATCGTCAAAAAAAATGTGGCCTACATTAAGAAACTCCACTAGACTAAGCGCATCGGTAAAGGGAGTTGACTATCTTTGCGCTTATGGACTTTAAAGCTGATTGGTCACAGATGTTAGAAAATTTGGAAGTCAAAACGGATTTTTTTTTAAAAAAAACTTATCCACATATTTGCTATTGAATGATATGCACTGACTGCGGATAACAATTGTAAGAAAAATAAGTTCGTATATAAGTTTTAGCGCCTGTATACAGTGAATTATGTTTTTAAATCCAAAGACGTTGCAATGGTTCTGAGATATAATGCATATATACTGTACATAGTTGTATTGTTTATTAATATTTAAATTCATAATAACAGTATATATGTGATTACGTTTTAATGAAATTTTTATATTTGAATTATGTTTTCAATTACTAGTTATAATAGTATTCCATACAACAAAACAAGACTAAAACTATTCCTTTGTGACTTCAAAATGATGTAATCTGTACACAAACACCTTTAACACATATCCCCGCATCTAGCCGTATTTTTTCATTAAAAGCATTTGTTGCTTCATGACTATGGCATATATGTCTAACGTTTTACTGGTTGCACTTAACAAATGACACTCTGATAAAATATTCGTTCGTTCGTAGTCCAAAGGACATGTCCCTCGTAACCAAGAAAATGGCTTGGATTTTTCGGATAAATGAACATCCTTGAATCAGAAATATTTCCCCACATGAACAATTTCGTATGCTCTTAACGTTAAACCAGACGTTTGTTCTGCATTTGCAGACATGATCTATCAGCTCATTCCTAACACCATAAAGCCGTGCAACCAAAGGTAAAAAAACCAAGCTAACCATTTACATAAACCCAATACTTAACATCTTGTCGTCACTTGGGTTTAACCCTTTACCAAACGCCAAATTTTCGACTCTCCCAGATTGAAAGAGTTTGCAGACTACATTTCAAAATCTGATGAAATCGAAAAATTATCTTCTGATAGGGCAGAAAACATGTGGTAAAATGAGAAATTGCTCATTAAGAGCAATTTCTCCTTTCCCCACAATGTTTTCCAGAGTCGTTCGCAACAAACTTGTCAAATGTCGTTATTGTTCGGTATCGGGTCAAAATACATACACAAATCAAACTACATAGATATGATACAGGTTTTACACAAAAAGAAATAGGTGACGGCTGTATGAAGTTGCTACAGTCGTAACATCAAACAGTTTAATAAGTCTTGCGTGATGCACCGGCCCACAAGCAAAGTAGCGATAAACCGATCAGGAGTGGATTGACTCGAACTGAAAATATAACGCATAACAATTAAAGAAAATGCAAAAGAAGGCGTTGGTGACAAAACTGTAACAATTTTACGACTTGAAATCTAACTGTTATAATGTGAGAGGTCGGTGGTCGTAACCAGATGCTTGTAAGAACCATTAGAATGCTGGGTAATTTTCTAGATTTTTGTGTCGTCTGCTTTCCCAAACCTTAAATATCTGCTCAATTTTGACGAGGAAAGATACTCAGAGTAGCAAACAGGTTAGATCACAGGCCAGCCGCGCATCTACTCGGCGTTTTGCCTGGATCTAACCTGTTTGCATAAGCATGAAGTCGATTCCAGCACTGTAAGGTTAAAGCGTTTAGATACCAGTGAGCGTTTGGAGTAGTCCCAAATCTTCTCAATTCCGCCATTATTAATCGTATATATGGTATTCATAAGTTTTAATGTACTTGTGGAACAAGTCACGAATGCTTTGAAAGGGCAATTTGCTCAAAACAAGCAATTTCTCTTCCTGACTAATGCTTTCAATCAAATACAATTAAAGAGACGATGTCCTTGTTCGTTTATAATAGATTGTTTAAATAAGGAAACAAGATAGTATCTTGTTCAGGCACCAATTCTCAACTTGGCTAAATAATTCAAGGAGGTATACAAATACAAAGGCATCCACCTCCAAGCCATATGTTTCTGAAATGCTAAAAAGAAATGTATTTGGTCGTTCAACAATATGCATATTTGGAATTCAATATTTAAATCCTTTTCATTACAAAAGCTTTCTATAACGAAAGCTGTCCTTAAGACAAGCACGCTTGACTAGATAACAAAATGTTCGAGGGGAAACATGTATTACGCGGTGAATAGTTATCTTTTTCTGATATATGAAGTTGAACATACAATTTTTTAACAATATTTTCTTTGTTAAAAAAGCAGTAAGTCTTCTCTTTGAATTCTACACCAAAGTTATGAGCTTTGGTCAGTGACCTTACATTACTACATTTTAATCCATATCCCGTGTGTGAAGTTTTGCTACATTCCCTTTAGTAGTAAATGAGATAAAAAAACGGAGAAGGAGGGTGGGGGTTGGGGTGGAGGGTGGGGGTGGGGTCACGCCTAACTTTAACCAATATTTTCTAATTCAAGTACCAACGGATGGAGGCATACTTTTCTTAAACTCCAAGCCAGAGGTATGTTACACGGCCAGGAACCTTACGTAATGACCAAAAAAAAACCATGCGTAGTTTCAATCTACTTCAAACCAATCATTTTGGGATACCATTTTGAACATAAAACCTTGATCAATAATTTCGAAGTACAAAATGTGGTATAACCCTCACAAGAAAGCAAAACACAAAAATGCGTGCTTTGGTCAGTGACCTTACATTATGACCATAAAACTCATGTGTTCAACCACATTCCCGTTAGTAACAAATTAGTACCAAAGAGGGCATACTTGCTCAAAATCATAACCAGAATCATCGTACTTGGTCAGCGACTTAACATGATGATCGCAAACACATATGTGAAGTTTCAGTCGATTCCTTACAGTTAATAATGAGAAACCTCACGATGTGATACCGACGGTCGGTTAAGAAGAACAGCTCTCCCGAACAGTCGAGCTAACAATGATGCAATTTTAATTTTTTGAGAGGAACTACTTTACGTCATAACCGTGCAGTGTACAACAATGAATGTTATATTACCCAATGTTGAACTGGAACTACTTTCATTAGGTTCGTTGTCAAGGATTTCAAACGCTGCTGACACGTCATACGTCCTACCGGCAGCGGCCTCCTCGACGGATCTACGGCGTCTTGTTGCAGGCGATGGCGTGTAAGCACCCTGAAATAAAATATAAGCTCATTCCATCATATGGCAACTATAGTTAGGTCTATATTGAAAGCAACAACGAACGACACAAGGTTATTTGAAAATTTAAACTTTTATTATACATGTATATCGGTGAAGACTTATGCGACAAAAGGATAAATTGCTCAATTTGAGAGCAATCTATCCTTTTGTCACAGTGGTTTTCACTCTAGCGGATGCGTCAATTTGGGGTTTTACAAATCGTTTTTACCAATTAGGTAATTGGACCGGCGTAATTATTATGATGTCCACCTTTCTGATTATTTTAAATGTATCCCGATGCACATGCACATAGAGACATGGCAAAGAAGTTTTAACTAAGTCAGAAATTGATCGACCTGAGCACGTTTAGTATTTTCTTTATCAATGTCTTTTCTTTATCAATCATTTTTTTTATGAAACCGCTGTAAGAGAACGGTTGTTTTATTGATAACTTATATGTATATAAGTATATATCCATAGATGTATATGAATAAACATTTGAAACTTTCTTTAAGACATGTTCTACCTTAATACATTAAGAATTGTTGTGTGTAGGGGTGAGCGTGTGTATATATGTGGGTGAGGTGGGTGTGTGTGTGTGCGCGCGCGTGCGCGTATGTATGTTTACCATTCCTACAAGTGTTTGCGAAGATGATTTATTGTTATATTCTTTGTCAACCATAAGCTGCATATTCTTCAGCTGAAATAAAATGTTCTTCAGCTTCTTCTATCTTATTTTCCTTTTCGCTACTAATCGCAAAGATCTCGAAACGCATTTTCAACAGTCGATAGGCTGAAAGACTGTGACAATAAAGTGCTCAAAATGAAAATATTATCTTTTAGTTGCATTGCTTTGGTTACTTCAAATAGAAAATTCATGTTGATAACGATACTATCCTCATAAAGCTTTTAATTCTTGCGCATATGATTGTTTGTCCTCATGTGTACTCACACCACAGTCCATTGTCTTGCAAATAGTGACGTTACATGTAACCCTAACCACCTCTGAGGATTGGAAACGGAAGGCATACATGGATGCTACTGCAGATCCTTTTTTTGTTACATTGAAATCCTCCAACAGATTCACGTCTACGGCTTTTCTGAAATGTAAAAAACAGGTGGAAATCTATTTCTTATGTAAGGTTTGTGTATAATGAACCCGAACGGCTGCAACTGTGTTAAGGACAGTGGTAGACAGGGGTAATGCGTCGGCCTCGGGATACGAGGGTCATGTGTTGGAAATCCGTGAATAGCAGGGTCTGCCTTAAAAACCTTTCATCATTCCACATTCGATTCGAGTGCTGGTAATGTATTCATGAACCAAATTCGAATGTGATTTGTCCAAGTTATAAGAACTTGTTTTACAATCTATGCATGTTTAAACTAAACTGTGTGTGTATAGACTTGCTTGGGTTCAAATCCCTGTAGCGCGATTAAGATGAGAGGTACTTTTCCAGTTGACTAGCTAAACTAGCTTAACCCCGATGGTTCTACCCAGCTTGTCCAACCATTATCTGCAGACACGTTTGGGATCTTTATCCAACATTATGAAGCGAGGATCGCAACATAACGGAAATAAATCTGACGCGATCTTAAACCCGTATAAATCAAATCAAGTATATGGTCTTGGTTGGCTCTCAAACTTAAAGTGGATGGGCGTAGTTTCAAACGTGTTTAGGTATGACAACATCTGCAGAAAGTGATCCAAAAAAACAACAAGCTGATATGCAACTAAGCTTAGATGTTCCCTGACAGAAAAAACGCCAGAGCAAATATGCATAAAAAGCCCATTGCTTTTGAAAAAATTACAATGGTAAATTTGGTATAAAAATCTAGAACAATTAATAAACTTTCTCTTATTTCGGTTATATTCAGCGAATCAATAATTCAGTCCTAATCGCTTATCCATTTAGTTATATTGTAATGATCAACCAGTAAAAATAGCTTGCATTAATATATCATATCCTCTTCGTTTACTTTCAGAACAGCATATATTTTATTTTTGCTTGTTTTTATTTTAACATAACTAATACACTTGTGAATTCATATGCTCCTCGTTGTTTTATTTGTAAAAAAACAATGGTCTGGGGGTAGAGCGCCGTACTCGCGATACAAGGGTAGTGAGTTCGAATCTTGTGAGAAACGCTGTTAATTTTTCGAACGAACTTATGTCAAACCGATTGGATTGTAATTGACCAGTTGCCAATACGCCTCGATTTGAATATTCATAACAGTCTACCTAATGAAATGGTGTACAGATCCCCGACAAACAAAGGCACTCGTGCTCGTAGACATTGTTTTCAATGGCTCTATTTGTGAAAACAGAACCGACAAATATTGGGGACAGGGTTTTGTCGACTGGTCGATTGACACCATTTCTTTGGGTAAACTGTAACGAATATTTAAATCGAGCCGTATTGGCAACTGGTCAGTTGTCTATTTGAAGGTGTGAAGAATTAATCTTTAATGATTGTCTGACAAAATAAGAAAGTGTATCACATTGTTCAAGCTTAAATTCATTCAACTATTAAAATCATGCGATAAAAGTTTGGCAATATATCTTAAATTTGCTTTTAAAGAAAGAATATCGTTCACGCATAATATAACATAATTATTTATGTAGTTCATCCACATTGAAAAAGAAGTAATTATTCAAAATGTATGTAATTGTATTTTTGATTATTGACCTGTATATATAGTGTATGTTTATTTTGTTTGTATTGTTAAAATGACTATACACATGTGTGGTGGTCAAATAAAAGATATCTATCTATCTATCTTATCATAACATTTAACTGTAAACATCGATAGAAAATTCTCAACAACAAAAACCTGTAGATAATGACAATGATAATAATAAAAATAATAATAATAATAATAATAATAATAATAATAATAATAATAATAATAATAATAATAATAATAATAATAATAATAATAATAATAATAATAATAATAATAATAATAATAATAATAATAATAATAATAATAATAATAATAATAATAATAATAATAATAATTATAATAAAATAATAATAATAATAATAATAATAATAATAATAATAATAATAATAATAATAATGATGATAATAATATTCATTCATTCATTCATTCATTCATTCATTCATTCATTCATTCATTCATTCATTCATTCATTCATTCATTCATTCATTCATTCATTCATTCATTCATTCATTCATTCATTCATTCATTCATTCATTCATTCATTCATTCATTCATTCATTCATTCATTCATTCATTCATTCATTCATTCATTCATTCATTCATTCATTCATTCATTCATTCATTCATTCATTCATTCATTCATTCATTCATTCATTCATTCATTCATTCATTCATTGCAAGCACCAGTTCAATATACAAGTTTTTATCTATTGAATATGCATAGTTAAGGAATTCTCGTAACTGAGCATTCAATAAGAAGATGAATAGTTTTATCACAGGTTAACCAATCACACAAATCACATAGTAATGGGCTTTCATCTGGAATAGTTACCAAAAATTTAGCAATAAATGCTATTTTATGCGGAGGTAAGCCTGTACCGTACATTGAAGATAGGGGTATAGGTCAGTGAAATATTATTTGTTTCTAAAATATGAGGGTGCACACAATGATTCCTTAAAATAGTTGTTCAGAAACAAACATGCACACAAAACTTAAAACAAGCTTTTCTAATTCAAAACAAAAGATATGAAACTTTGTCAGGGACCTCAAATTATTACACTGAACACATGTGTTAAGTATCAACACATTCTATATCGTAGGTCATGGAATACAAACCTGCACACAAAAACAATATTTCTAAGTACAAAGGCCGGATTATTTGCCTCAATTTAAAAACAAGAAATTTGAAACTTGGCCAGGGACCTTAGATTGTAATCTTTAATGCATATGGGAAGTATCAACTCATTTCATGTAGTAGTTCATTAAGTCCAAACGTGCGTGCAAAAACTTAACCAAGATCTTTTTTTAAGTACAAAATGCCATATAATTTGCTTGAAATTCAATACAAGAAATTTGGAACCTGGTCAGGGACCCTTAATTATTATCCTGGACTCATGTGTGAAGTATCAAACCATTCCATACAATAGTTAATGAGATACGAACTTGTTCGTAAAAACTTTACTGAAGTGTGACGCCGGTGACGCCGAGGGAGACGGCGACGCCGACGCCTGGGTGAGTTATAAAGCTCTCCTTATTCTTCGAATAGTCGAGCTGAAAATGATCACATATTGTCCTTATTTGTAGCTCACCCGTTGGTTAACAGTGTCTGTTCTTCGACTGCATCATTACTGCCAGTGGCTGTGCACTCCATCGGCAGTACATAGAGATCTGTGCATAGAAATAGATAAGGCAATAATAACAATACAATACTATTCTTTTACTTCGGGGTTTTGACACATCTAGGCCTGTTAAATTCTTTTTTCAAACTCCTACAGTGTATCCTAACGCTATGATTATGTTCTTTGTCACGTGTTCATTTAGGTTCGCTTTGTACAGTTGGGAAGTCTCATTACAGCGGTTTGTCAAGTGTAACGAACCTAGCAACTTATCTTTCCGGCACAAGAACATCTGATCAATGAAAAACACGGTTGTACACTGACCGGTTGTGTTCGCGCCTGTCTGTTCTTCTTCGTGAAAGCCGGTTTATCAATAAACGGAGCAATACTTTCATTCGCTACTATAAACATATTTCAGCCCTTATGAAACTCTCCTATTGGCAAATGATCAGAAAAGTCAGAAAAACAAAATTAAAGATTACAGAAGAAATGCCATTTTAAAACCAAGTTTCATATTATAATTGATGATATTGTCAACATCATGTAATTTTGATTTCAATGTGAAAATTAAAAAATAAAGGGAGGTAATTAATATGAAATAAATTATACGGCGTTAAAGATGGAATAACTATTTATCTTCCATGTACTTTAAATAATCTAAAACGATCTAATTTGCCATAATAACTATTATTAAGTATATACTAGTTTCACATAACAGTACAGCCAGTATACAATTCTAAAAAATAAACTGTGACTTCCAAATTTCGCCACATTTGTGAACAAGCACCTTTAAATAAGTCACTTACAAATGCACGTGCAACTGTGGATTACCGAGTTTTTCTGTACACATTATTTGATTTCATCTTACAGCACGATTGAATTACAAGAATTAACCATAATGTTTATGTATGCAATTTCTTCGTAACTTCTAGACAGCGTAATACATCATAACTTCTTTACAGTTTCCACTTCAAAGCAGTATTGTCAAGTCTTGAGATAAGAATAAAACAGTTTCTTAATCAAGTCTCCAACTTCCAACAGAACAGAACAGAACATACCAATTAATCTTTCCAAGTATACAGATTATAATATAAGGGAGTACTAAGCATAATATTTCAAATTATTGAGATAAAGTGAGGAGTGGGAAAGTTCATGAGAGACAAAGACAGAAAGAAAGGTAGATAAACATGGATTGAAACATAAAGAAACATAAAGTAAAGAAAGTTGTTTAAACTCCAATCATCTCTATTCCGATTAAGACATGCTGTTAGGTGATAAGCAGTTATGAAAAACATGAAACTTGAAATGGCTACTTTACCTGTGTTGTTTTCACTGATAGTAAGGGTTAACTTATCCCCAAGATGTGGCGTGTGTGGTTTTATAGTCATTGTCAGACCTATATCGCCCAAATCAAACGCATGCGTTTGGTGGGGATAGGCATTTGTCTGATTAACGCTGCGAGGAAATATAAAAATAATTACAGCCGTTCTTACAGGATTTTATTTTATATATGACAAACAGATTTCATTAATAAACATTGAGACAAATTTATGTCACAGATTAAGAGTATTCATCATTTTTTTTAAAGTAGCCACTCTCGATGACTGCTTCCTGGATACTACACCAGTATTCGCACTATGTGTGGGTTAGCCCCGGAAATTTTCACCCCGCCTAACAGGGATACGAACCAGGAACATATATAGATCTACATAGTGTCAGAGAATTATATTATTGATTCTCAACTCCACCTGTTTCTTAAAGCCATACTTGCACTCGTTTAAACTTTAATTGTGAACGTTCTATAATTATTGACAATCGACTTAAAAGTACTTTAACTCCCCTCTAACAGAGGAACTGACACGGTTACATGTTAACAAGATTATTCTAAAAAGGGTGAATATGATATGGTTTGTTTACAATTAACCCTTTCAAAGACAATAACTCAGATATTTTTGTTCCGGGAGTAATACACGTAAAAATGAAGTATATCAACAATCTTTGTCACTTGATCAAAGAACTTTTTCCAAAATTGCTAAAATTCCAAGTTGCTGAAGTCCCGTAAGTCAGTTAAATACTATGAAATGAGCATAGTGCCTGCCAACGCTTGTAAAGAAAAGTTTATAAGTACATACAGGAATTGCTTAACGCATATCTTTCTAAAGTCACCTGCAAAGAGCAGTAAAATCTCTCCAAAATCCAAGGAGGCGATGGTATTTATAAATAGCACCTCCTTTTTGTACAGGTAATCTCGTTGTTTACAAAATAAGCCCGTTTAAAGGCACATGAAAGTACAAATGAATAACTAAAAAAACATATTTGGACTTCTTTCATTACGTTTATATAAGTCATGAGAATTAATTTATGAATGCTGTGAAACCCTATCTTATAAACTCGTTTACCATCAGTTCGTTTGTGCTTCAAATATAGTTATCTTCAATTCTATTATATGTTTATCAACACTGTTTATTTACATATTCAAAATAATGAATACTGATTCGTCGGTTAATAAGTTTGTGTATCACGTGACCAGGTCAGAGAAGTTGAATCAGGCAATCTTAATTACCTAACTGGCTAATCTGGGTTATTTCTTGTTGGCTTCTACGTTTAAGTTGTGTTGATGATTTTTTTGGTGATAAATACTGAATCCTACCAAACGTTTACCGTGCTTGTCAAGATAAGGAGGAAGCAATAGGCACATCAATGTAAACGACTACCCAAAAAAGGGCTTTATAAGTTATGACAGAACCCCTTAAGTAGTACTTGTCAAGATAAAATGAGCCAGCATTGAGGGCAAATTAAAGTAAACGACCAAATGATGGTAGTTTAAATAACTTATGACAACACAAGTAAATTCTGCCAACATTGAAGGCAAAATCAAGTAAACAACTACCAATAGAAGGTCTAAATAAGTTATGACACACAGTAAGGGCCTGTCAAGATAATTGAAGCCAGCATTGAAGGCAAATCAAAGTAAATGACCAACAATTAAAGGTAGTCGTAATAATTAATGACAGCACATCAAAATAAAATAAAGAAGAAAAATGTCCAATAAGCTTGAACAGAAAGGAAAATCAAATTCTACAATTTGCAGAAAAAACTGTCATTTCTTTGCAACCCAACAGACTAACAAATTATTTGTCGGAGTCGGAGACAATAGAGGAATAACAATCGTTTGTCGAAATTGAATCACAACAAAAGAAAATGTATCACTCATCTAGCAAAGCGAAATTTCGCTGTCGTTGTCCATGAAGCGGACTGGAGACACAGAGGACCGCACTCCGAATGCTTTGGAGGTATTTCCGTATGTACCGTTGATCTTGGATGCTGACTTTTAAATGTACGTCCTCACGCACAAAAAATGCATTGAAGGTGACCAAAGACCACGATGGTGCCAGTAATAAAGCTGGTCATTTGAGTTCTAACACTGCATGTATAGACATTTATTTAAATCAACAACTCTGGTGTTGTACCCTGCATCGTCTGCTCGATGACTCCTCCACAAAATGTGTCCAAATATGACAGCCTTTACACCTTTGCCGAACAACCAGTATTGTTCAAAGTGATAAGATTGAATCGGAAAGCCGTTGTAGAGAAATATTGGGGTCTGTCAAGGCATTAATTCCAATCTCCACGTACACTATCTTAGGTTGCATATTGAACTGTGAGGCGTCAGACGAATTGGCTAACCGGAAATGCGCAAACCTCCTTTTTTACGGATGTTTATCCGAACCAAATTGTCATTCAAACAAAATGCCCAAACAAATATTCTGCAAATCTAAATGTTTCAAGATAAATTCGGTTAGAAGACGGGTAAAAGAATGTACAAGAAGTATAACGTCTGTATACTGTTGACGGGCCCCCGAAATCACTATCCAGTCACCGATAAAAAAGTTTCTTGTTACGTTAACAACTGCGTAGTTTGTCAAAACTAGGTCGCTCACACTCGCTGCTACAGCAATTAAAAAACGAATGACCGGACTGAATCCAACTTCCGCAAAATAACCGGATAGTCCTTCTCAAAGAACGACACTTCAAAAGACGGATTACGTGAACAATACTAATGATAAAGTCCGAATAATAGACAAAAGCACGTTTTTAAATGACATATTGTCTGCCTGTTGTTTACGAAGGGAACAAGTTGAGAATTGTGGTCATTGGCCGGCTGGTATCTAGAGGCTCTTCCGTTAGTGGGATAGCCATATACAACCAATTCAAGTAACAGAAAAAACCGCTTACAAAGGAATAGCCTAATCATGCTCTGTGCGGGCACAGTCGTCATTCCCAGATAAAACTATTTATTTTCAATAAATTTCATAGCTTGATAAAGAATTAGTTGCATTTCAAGGGCCTTTAAACGGTTTGCGATATCTGCAATACAAATGATCTATATCTGTTCTGTACACTTATAAACGTGGTTGGAATACTGCCATTACTCTAGTCGCATGCTGTTTTTGTATCGGTAGAAGACAATTCATTTCAAAAAGTTTAAATTACATGTTCTGAGATAGTACTTTTGATGAAAAGTAACACTAACCTTATAGGCGCCGCGCTGACTACCATTTGAAAGCCTTCTGCCGGGAAGTCACAAGTCAACTTATACGCGTGGTTATTTTTTCCACCAACGATGTTAGAACTGTTTTGGTCCATTAGGTAGACATAGATTGGCAAGTCCTACAAATAGAAGAATTCTTGGAGTAAGCAACGTCTACTTGAATCTTAAACCGCTCTAATATTGTCAGACTGATCTTACATTGCGACTTCTATGTCAAGATGCTTTTTAACAACAAGATCTCGCATTCCCTTAGATGTATTGGTAAAATATAATACAACATGTTTCGATTTACCTGTTTCTTGTATCCCTGTTGAAATGTGTGTGTTTCTTATCTTAATAGGTATAACTTTATGAATAAATAAATTGATAATTTAATTGATTAATCAATTTATTGTTAAAGAATAGATAAATAGATAAAGACGACTAGACAGAGAAAGCCAGCGGACCAAAATGATTATTCGTGAGCTATGATGGGTTTGAAATATGCCAGAAAAATATCGAGGACGATGCATGTATGTATATTTGTTTATCATAAACCTATTAGCAAAACATTTTGATATTTCAGTACGATATTTTCAAAACAGATTCACTTCCTATATCTCACTTTAGTAAGATAGCTCACTCCATTGTGATAAAGACTAAAGTGAGATATCTCATTACAGTGTGATAAAGGCGTATTGCCAATCAAACTTATCAATGCATGATAGATGATTGTATTTCTGATTTCCTGCTATTACAGTAACATACTGTGACAGTAATAGGGTTTATGTATAAATACGACCTCTATAGTCTCGCTGTAGAAGCTAGCTTTTATTGGTGATTCGGTAGAGTGGTTGGCTTTCTTTCGAAGTAGAGCAACGTACATCGCGGTAAGTACCTGGATGGGTGACCCACGATGGCTTTACTCCGAGAAGGACCCGATACACGTTACAATTCCATATGCTTTAATATAACTTTTCTTTTTATATAAACAGATTGTTAAACTAAATTCAGATGATATAAATCATTGTATAATGTCGGAGATGGGTATATGTCAGTGCTATATTATTTGTTTCTAAAATATAAGGGTGCACACACTGATTCCTTACAATAGTTTGTTGAGATATGAACATTCACACACAACTTTAACCAAGCTTTTCTAAAGATTGCATCAGTTTCTCAACTTGAAAACAAGATATCTGAAACTTGGTCAGGGACCTTACATTATAACCCTGAACACATGTATGAAGTTCAAAAAATCCCATACAGAAAATTCATGAGATACAAACTTGCACGTTAACCAATATTTTCTACGTCCAAAAGGTCGTATAATTTGCTTAAATCCAAAACAAGTGATTTGAAACTTAGTTAGGGACCATATATTATGACCCTGGACAAATATGTGAAGTATCAAACCATTCCATAGTCTAGTACATGAGATACAAACTTGCATGTAAAAACTTAACCAAGATTTTCTAAGTACATAATGTCGTATAATTTGATTAATTTCAAAACTAGAAATATAAAACTTGACCAGGGACCTTATATTGTGACCATGAACGCATGTGTAAGGTATCAACTCATTCCATACAGTAGTTAATGAGATGCAAACTTGCATGTAAAAACTTAACCAAGTAGACCTTGAGCCAGAAAAGGTCCTGCTCCGCCCCCAGGGGGAATTTTAAAGGTTATGTTTTTCTTGACCCTCGAGCTATGGGGCATAAGCAGACGAAAGATTGCAAAGTTCCGTTGGGGCTTTACGGAGTTATGGAACTTTGAAAATGGGCTTATCAGCAATATATAGCCTATATGAGAAAAGCTTTAAAAAATCTTCTAGGGCTTTGATATCTAGTATGTAACATCATCTACTGGTCCTCTACCAAGTTTGTTCATGTCATGACCGCTGGGCCAAAAATGGCCCCGCCCTAGGGGCTTATCAGTTTAACATTGCCTTAATTATGTAGAAAAAGGTTTAAAATTTTCGTTTTCTAAGGATCCTTTTGACCTAGAGCTTTAGTTTTTGGTATGTAGCATTATCAGACCTCCAATTTTGATAAGATGATAACCTTTGGGCCTTAAATGGCCCCGCCCTAGGGGCTTATCAGTTTAACAAAGCCTTATATAGGAAATATTTATAAATCTTTTTCTCAAGAGCAATGAAGCCTTGAGCTTTGAAATTTGGTACAAAACATCTACTGGTCCTCCACCAAGCTTGTTAAAATCATGACTGCTGGGCCAAAAAAGGCCCCTCCCTAGGGGCTTATCAGTTTTACATTACCTTAAATATGTTTATTTTTTTGTTTCATCTTTGTTTTCTTAATATCCATATGACATAGAGTTTTGATTTTTGATAAGTAGCATTATTTATTGGTCCTCTTTAAATTTTGATAAGATGATGACCTTTGGGCCTTTAATAGCCGTGCCTTGGGGGCTTATCAGTTTAATTTAGCCTTATATATGAAAATATTTAAAGATCTTCTCTTCTGGAGTGATAAGGCCTTACGCTTTGATATTTGGTATGCAGCATCACATTAAGGTCTTCTGCCAAATCTGTTCAAATTATGACCCTCGGATTTAAAATGGCCCCGCCCTAGGGGCTTATCAGTTTTGGATAGCCTTATATAAAAAAGTATTTTCAATTTTCTGGAGCCATATTGCCTAGAGCCTTGATGTTTGGTATGTAGCATCATCTACTGTTCCTCTACGAAGTTTATTTAAATCATGACCCCCTGGCCTAACATGGCTCCGCCCTAGCTGCTAATATCAGTTTGACATAGCAGAATATAAGAAAATATTAAAAGATCATCGTCTTTCTCGTTGTTCTCTATCAACATTGATCAAATTATGACACCTGGGCATAAAATGGCTCCCCACCTCACCCCAGGGACATATCAATTTAACTCAAATGTATATAAGAACATCTTTATAAGTCTTCTCCTCTGCAGCCAATTAGCCTTGATTTTATATTGAGTATAGTGTAGCATGCTTTTGTGGTCTTCCACTAAGTTTGTTAAAAAAACAAAAAATAGCCAAGCTAAAAATTGCCCATAAGCAAATGTTTGAAAATCTTCAATATGTTATTCATTCATGACCCGTTGTCCCTCCCTATTTTAGTAATAATTGATTACTAATACTAGTTTAATACAAGTACCCAGATAAATGTTTTTTGTCATTTAAACAGTCATTCAGTTAAAATACAGCAACAATTGATTCTATGGTTCCAGGGCTGAAACAATTATATAGCTAGGAAAAGCGCCTTCCTGAAATCTTGCAAGCACACTCTATCATTATCTGCGAATGTGGGATAATTATAAAGTTACTTTTATCCTTTATCCAAGCCAATATCACCTAAATGCAAAATTATTTCAAGCAAAGAACCAGAAAAAAAGATAGTGATTTACAATTACTCAATACAGTCTAGACGATTTGACATGTTACCTGCCCAAAAACCTGGATGTTGAAAATTACGGAACAAAACATCAATGATGCCAGTTGTTCAGTTAAATTTTTGACTGCTGAGGAGAAATTTTTATTATTTTCTTACTGACGTTTATGTAAAACTGATATGCCTGGGGGGTTTAATCCCCAGGTGTTATGCCTTGAACAATATTGATAGAGGACAACAAGAGAGATGAAGATTTATAAAGTTTTTCTTATATACTGCTATGTAAAACTGATATGCAGCTACATGTCCGGTGGGCCATGCTGGGTCAGGGGTCATGATTTAAATTGTAAATTCCAATCTCTTTCAGAAAGGAAATAATCAATTAAACAATTATATAGACAGTCTCAAAAAGGCTGTCTAAAGAGTGTCGACGTGAAGATAATTAAAGATTTTCTTGTGAACTGCTATTTATAGATAATAAACCCCTAATAAACAGGCCATGAAAGGCCAAGCGGTCATGATTGAAAAAATCTAAGTAGAGGACCAGTAGATGATGTAACATACAAATTATCAAAGCTCTGGGCAATATTGCTCCAGAGAAGAAGATTATTAAAGATTTCTTACATATTGCCATTTATAACTGATAAGCCCATAGGGTATGAACATTGTCGGCCAAGAGGTCATGAATTGAAGAAACTTTAGAGGACCAGTAGATGATGCTACATACCAGATATCAAAGCCCTAGGCAATGTGGCTCCAGAAATATCTAAATATTTTATTATATACGTCTATCTAAAATTGCTAAGCCACCTAGGGCAGTGCCATTTAAAACCTCGTGGTCATGATATGAACAACTTTGGCAGAGGATCAGAAAATGATGCTACATACCAAATACCAAAGCTTAAGGCCTTATGGCTCAAGTAAAGAAAATTTTGAAATATTGTCCTATACAGGGCTTTGTTAAACCGATAAGCCCAAGGGGCAGGGCAATTTAAGGCCGAAAGGTCATCATCCTATCAAAATTTGCAGAGTACCAATCGATGATGCTACATACCAAATATCAAAACTCTAGGTCAACTGAACCTTAAGAAGAAGATGTTTAAACCTTTTTCTATACAATAAAGGCAATGTAAAACTGATAAGCCAATAGGGCGGGACCATTTTTGGCCCAGAGGTCATGGTTTTAACAAGCTTGGTAGAGGACCAGTAGATGATGTTTCACACCAAATATCAAAGCTCTAGGCCTTATGGCTCCAGAGAAAAAGATTTTTAAATATTTTCCTATATAAGGCTATGTTAAACTGATAAGCCCCTAGGGCGGGACCATTTAAGGCCCAAAGGTCACCAGTTTATCAAAATTTGAAGAGAACCAATAGATAATGCCACATACCAATTATTAAAACTCTAGGTAAAAAAAACCTTTAGAAAACGCAGATTTTTAAACCTTTTTCTACATAATTAAGACAATGTAAAACTGATAAGCCCCTAGGGCGGGGCCAGTTTTTAGCCCAGTGATCATGATTTAAACGGGCTTGGTAGAGGACCAGTCGATGATGTTTCACACCAAATATCGAAGCTCTAGGCCTTATGGCTTCAGGGAAAAAGATTTTTAAATATTTTCCTATATAAGGCTATGTTAAACTGATAAGCCCCTAGGGCAGGACCATTTAAGGCCCGAAGGTCATCATCTCATCAAAATTTGAAGAGGACTAATCGATGATGCTATATACCAAAAATCAGAGCTCTAGCTCAAATGGATCTTAAGAAAACAAAGATGTTTAAACATTTTTCTACATAATTAAGGCAATGTAAAACTGATAAGACCCTAGGGCGGGACCATTTTTGGCCCAGTGATCATAATTGTAACACGCTTGGTAGAGGACCGGAATATGATGTTTCACACCAAATATCAAAGCTCTAGGCCTTGTGGCTTCAGAGAAAAAGATTTTTAAATATTTTCCTATATGTGGCTATGTTAAACTGATAAGCCCCTAGGGCGGGGCCATTTAAGGCCGAAAGGTCACCATCTTATCAAAATTTGAAGAAGACTCATAGATGATGCTACATACCAAAATTCAGAGCTCTAGCTCAAATGGATCTTAAGAAAACGAAGATGTTTAAACCTTTTTAAGCATTATTATGGCAATGTAAAACTGATAAGCCCCGAGGGCGGAGCCATTTTTAGCGCAGCGGTCATGATTTTAACAAACTTGGTAGAGGACTAGTATACGATGATACGTACCAAATATCAAAGCTCTAGGCCTAATTGATCGAGAGGGAAATAGTTTTAAAGAATTTTTCATAAAGGCTATAATTTACTGATAAGCCCATCTTCAAAGTCCTATAACTCCGTAAAGCCCCAACTGAACTTTGCAATCTTTCGTCTGCTTATGCCCTATATCCCAAGGTTCAAGAAAAACATAACCTTCAAAATTCCCCCGGGGGGGGGGGAGCAAAAGTGTTCTTGGCTCATGGCCTAAAGGTGTGACGCCGACAGCGACGCCGACGCCCAGGTGAGAAGTATAGCTCTCCCTATTCTTGGAATAGTCCGAGCTAAAATATATGTCACCGTTCCTCCTTTATTCGTCCTTTTTACACCCATACTCATGCCATATCTTCATCGAATTCCAGTATGTAATCAAAGCAACAAGGTAACGTTTTACTAAACAGTTATCGCTTAAGATTTGCGTAAGTCTAAAACTACAGTTCCTCTTATTTCAATTTGGGCGAAGTAATATTCGAATTTGAATCGTCTCTCCGATACGCTTCCAATGACGTGTCACATTGCAATCATGTACTTTCATTGAAGATACTATCCATGTGTATCAGTTATGATTTACGCAAATGTTTTCCTTAAGTTGACTAGTAAAACGGTAGCTAGATGCCTAACTTTAACATATCGATCAGTATGGTATCATTTTGTGACGAAAGTTTAACAGAGATTCGGAATTATACGTACCGTATTACAACCATGCATTTCAATATCCTGGGTACCAACAGCGGATTCCGCAAGCTTGCAATGGTTTAAATCATTTTTAGGGTATGCCAGTACTAGTGACTCATCTTTATCTTGACCGATTGCGATTCTTGTTGCATTTAAATTGTTCGTTTTGATTGTGATTGTTCTATCCATCGAACAGGCTGGAAATAAATATTAGCAAGTTCAAAATTGCAGTAGCATTACATTTTATGTGGTTTCTTTCATATTTACACACCATTATGATAAGGACTATATTCATTCATAGAAAGGACTGCTATGGATGGTGTTCATGACCGTTTCTTTACATGTACTTATTACGAAGTAAAGAAAGAGGAGATGGCGGGCAGCATTATTTGTGTAGATGGAAAATTGTGGTACAGCTGCAGCTTGATGGTGGTATATAAAGGGTTATAACCTCATTGCAGAAAACTGCTTCTCTACCTGAATTTCAGAAAAGGAAGAAACAATGCATTTCACACGACATCAAAGAACAATCTTTTGTTAATACAAATTTAACATTCCAATTCCGTCTATCATTCTAGATCTTCCAAATATGGAAACGGGGTTAAGAAGCATTTAAATAATTGAGATTAATGTAGTTTTATGAAAACTGAGTTGAAAAGCATTCAAATAATCAAGTTTAATGAAAGTTTATGAATATAGGATTTAAATGCGAACCAATAATCAAGTTCAACGTAGTTTTATGGAAACGGAGTTGAGAATCATTTTAACAATCAAGTTCAATGAAAGTTGATGAATATGGGGTTTAAACGGGAAGCAAATAATCGAGTTTAATGTAGTTTTATGGAAACAGAGTTGAGAAGCATTCAAACAATCAAGTTTAATGAAAGTTTATGAATATGGGATTTAAATGCGAACCAATAATCAAGTTTAACGTAGTTTTATGGAAAAAGTGTTGAGAATCATTTTAGTAATCAAGTTCAATGAGTGTTTATGAATATGTGGTTTAAATGCGAAGCAAATAATCGAGCTTAGTGTAGTTTTATGGAAACAGAATTGAGAATCATTTTAATAATCAAGTTTAATGAAAGTATATGAATATGGGGTTTAAATGCGAACCAATAATCGAGTTTAATGTAGTTTTATGGAAACGGAGTTGAGAATCATTTTAATAATCAAGTTTAATGAAAGTTTATGAATATGGGGTTTAAATGCGAACCAATAATCGAGTTAAATGTAGTTTTATGGAAACGGAGTTGAGAATCATTTCAATAATCAAGTTCAATGAAAGTTTATGAATATGGGGTTTAAACGCAAACAAATAATCGAGTTTAATGTAGTTTTATGGTTACAGAGTTTAGAAGCATTCAAACAATCAAGTTTAATGAAAGTTTATATATATGGGGTTTAAAAGTGAATCAAAAATCGAGATTAATATACTAGTAGTTTTATAGAAATGGAGTTGAGAATCATTTTAATAATCAAGTTTAATGAAAGTTTATGAATATGGGGCTTAAATACGAACCAATAATCGAGTTAAATGTAGTTTTATGGAAACGGAGTTGAGAATCATTTTAATAATCAAGTTTAATGAAAGTTTATGAGTATGGATACTATGGAGTTTAAATGGAACCAATAATCGAGTTTAATGCAGTTTTATTGAAACAGAGTTGAGAATCATTTTAATAATCAAGTTCAATGAACGTTTATGAATAAGGGGTTTAAATGGGAATCTAATAATCGAGTTTAATGTAGTTTTATGGAAACAGAGTTGCGAAGTACCAATAATCATGTTTAATGAAGCTTTAAAGAAACGGGGTTGCAAAGCGAACTAAAAATCGAGATTAATGGAGGTTTATAGAAACGGGGTTGAGAAGCAAACCAATACTCGAGTTAAATGGAGGTTTATTGAAACGGGTTTGAGAGGCAAACCAATAATCAAGTTAAATGGAGGTTTATGGAAACGTGATTCAGAAGCGAACCAATAATCGAGTTTTTTTGTAGTTTTATAGAAACGGGGTTGAGAAGTACCAATAATCACTTTTTAATGTAGCTTTAAAGAAACGGGGTTGCAAAGTGAACTAAAAATCGAGTTTAATGGAGGTTTATAGAAACGGGGTATAGAAGCAAACGAATACTCGAGTTCAATGGAGGTTTATGGAAACGGGTTTGAGAAGCAAACAAATAATTAAGTTTCATGGAGGTTTATGGAAACGGGTTTGAGAAGCAAACAAATAATTAAGTTTCATGGAGGTTTATGGAAACGGGGTTGAGAAGCGAACCAATAATCAAGTTTAATGGAGGTTTATGGAAACGGGTTTGAGAAGCAAACCAATAATCAAGTTTAATGGAGGTTTATGGAAACGGGGTTGAGAAGCGAACCAATAATCAAGTTTAATGTAGGTTTATGGAAACGGGGTTGAGGAACCAACCAATAATCAAGTTTAATGGAGGTTTATGGAAACGGGGTTGAGAAGCAAACCAATAATTAAGTTTAATGGAGGTTTATGGAAACAGGGTTGAGAAGTAAACCAATAATCAAGTTTAATGAAGGTTTATGGAAACGGGGTTGAGAAGCGAACCAATAATCGAACTTAATGAAGGTTTATGGAAACGGGGATGAGAAGCGAACCAATAATCAAGTTTAATGTACCTTTATTGAAACAGGGTTGAGAAGCGAACCAAAAATCGAGTTTAATGGAGGTTTATGGAAACGGGTTTTAGAAGCAAACCAATAATCAAGTTTAATGTATGTTTATGGAAACGGGGTTGAGAAGCGAACCAATAATCAAGTTTAATGTAGGTTTATGGAAACGGGGTTGAGGAACCAACCAATAATCAAGTTTAATGGAGGTTTATGGAAACGGGGTTGAGAAGCAAACCAATAATTAAGTTTAATGGAGGTTTATGGAAACAGGGTTGAGAAGCGAACCAATAATCAAGTTTAATGAAGGTTTATGGAAACGGGGTTGAGAAGCGAACCAATAATCGAACTTAATGAAGGTTTATGGAAACGGGGATGAGAAGCGAACCAATAATCAAGTTTAATGTACCTTTATTGAAACAGGGTTGAGAAGCGAACCAAAAATCGAGTTTAATGGAGGTTTATGGAAACGGGTTTTAGAAGCAAACCAATAATCAAGTTTAATGTATGTTTATGGAAACGGGGTTGAGAAGCGAACCAATAATCAAGTTTAATGGAGGTTTATGGAAACGGGGTTGAGGAACCAACCAATAATCAAGTTTAATGGAGGTTTATGGAAACAGGGTTGAGAAGCGAACCAAAAATCGAATTTAATGAAGGTTTATGAAAACGGGGATGAGAAGCGAACCAATAATCAAGTTTAATGTATGTTTATGGAAACGGGGTTGAGAGTTAATTTATCTATATAACACATTTTCTTTCAACCCCCAAGTGCTGGAACCGACTTAATGCTTATGCAAACAGGTTAGATCCAGGCCTGTGATCTAATCTGTTTGCTACTCTGACTGTCTTTCCTCATCAATATCAAGCAGATATTCAAGGTTTGAAAAGCAGACGACACAAAAATACATTTTTAGAAAATTACCCAGCATTATAAGGGTTAAAATAAGTGAAATTTAGGATGATTGAAACATCAATCTGTGAGATCGTTCAGTTAAAGGACACGGGAATCAGTGTTACACAATAAGAGATATATGTTGACTTACTGTAGTTTATAAGCGGCGCTATTACCGATGCCGCTGTTGACGGTGCCGCTGTTGACGGTGCCGCTGTTGGCGGTGCCGCTGTTGACGGTGCCGCTGTTGACGGTGCCGGTGTTGCCGGTGTCGCTGTTGACGGTGCCGCTGTTGACGGTGCCGCTGTTGTCGGTGCCGCTGTTACCGGTGCCGCTGTTGTCGGTGCCGCTGTTGCCGGTGCCGCTGTTGATGGTGCCGCTGTTAACGGTGCCGCTGTTGACTGTGCCGCTGTTGTCGGTGCTGCTGTTGCCTGTTAATTCAGGATAAATATTCCATCAAATTAAAATTATAAGGACATTCGTTTAGTTTCTTTCAGTAGACTAAATCAAACAAATGACAGTAGTAAATTGATAAATAAACGAATGGGCTATCCGCAGAAAATATGGAATAATTTAAGATACTTATCAAGGGAATATTTTTCTTTCAAATGATGTGTTCCACAAGGCTATTGGTCTACTTGTTTGTTTTCATAATTCTTTTAAACATATCTTCTCTTTTATATTGACCTCAATTACCAAAAATCAGTGTTGACTGGTGTGGGGTATAAACTTAAGTGATTTTCAGCATGCTTTATTCTTTTATATACATGTTTTATTTCTATAAAATGCTTTCTTTAGAAAACCTGTAAATGGCAGGTGTTCATAATCTAGATTTGAACTTGGTAATTAATTTGCCAATAATATAATTGCAGAGATTTAGATCGACAGACGCAACTTTGTTGTTATGCTCTGAATGATTTATAAATGTGTTATTCTACATGTATTTTGATATCTATTATTAAATTATCATACTACAATAGATATAGCAAACTGGCCACATCCATAAAAGACTATTTGCAAAATCATGCTCGTCCTCGAGGGCAATTACCGCAAATGCGTTGACCGAAGATATGATAAATTACTCATCTACAGCAAACCAATTGCGTCAGACAAATGGTTAATATATTATGCTGCTGTAGCAAAACAAAGGCGTTTATCGAATGGTTAATATATTATGCAGCTCCAGCAAAACAAAGGCGTTGATCGAATGGTTAATATATAATGCAGCTGCAGCAAAACAAAGGCATTGATCGAATGGTTAATATATAATGCAGCTGCAGCAAAACAAAGGTGTTTATCGAATGGTTAATATATTACTCAGATGCAACAAAACAAAGGCGTTTATCGAATGGTTAATATATTACTCAGAAGCAGCAAAACCAAGGCGTTTATCGAATGGTTAATATATTACTCAGATGCAGCAAAACAAATGCGTTGATCGAATGGTAAATATATATTACTCAGATGCAGCAAAATAAAGGCGTTTATCGAATGGTTAATATATTACTCAGATGCAGCAAAACAAAGGCGTTGATCGAATGGCTAATATATAATGCAGCTGCAGCAAAACGAAGGCGTTGATCGAATGGTTAATATATAATGCAGCTGCAGCAAAACAAAGGCGTTTATCGAATGGTAAATATATAATGCAGCTGCAGCAAAACAAAGGCATTGATCGAATGGTTAATGTATAATGCAGCTGCAGCAAAACAAAGGCGTTTATCGAATGGTTAATATATTACTCAGATGCAGCAAAACAAAGGCGTTTATCGAATGGTAAATATATATTACTCAGATGCAGCAAAATAAAGGCGTTTATCGAATGGTTAATATATTACTCAGATTCAGCTAAACAAAGGCGTTTATAGAATGGTAAATATATATTACTCAGATGCAGCAAAACAAAGGCGTTGATCGAATGGTTAATATATTATACAGCAGCAGCAAAACAAAGGCGTTGATTGAATGGTTAATATATAATGCAGATGCAGCAAAACAAAGGCGTTGATCGAATGGTTAATATATTTTGCAGCTGCAGCAAAACAAAGGCGTTGATTGAATGGTTAATATATAATGCAGCTGCAGCAAAACAAAGGGGTTGATCGAATGTTTAATATATTATGCAGCTGCAGCAAAACAAAGGCGTTTATCGAATGGTTGATATATCAAGCAGCTTCAGCAAAACAAAGGTGTTAATCGAACGGTTAATATATTACTCAGATGCAGCAAAACAAAGACGTTTATCGAATGGTTGATATATTATGCAGCTGCAGCAAAACAAAGGCGTTGATCGAATGGTTGATATATTATGCAACTGCATCAAAACAAAGGCGTTTATCGAATGGTTAATATATTATGCAGTTGCAGCAAAACAAAGGCGTTTATCGAATGGTTGATATATTATGCAACTGCATCAAAACAAAGGCGTTTATCGAATGGTTGATATATTATGCAACTGCAGCAAAACAAAGGCGTTTATCGAATGGTTGATATGTTATGCAACTGCATCAAAACAAAGGCGTTTATCGAATGGTTAATATGGCATGCAGCTGCAGCAAAACAAAGGTGTTTATCGAAGGGTTAATATGTTATGCATCTGCAGCAAAATAAAGGCATTAATCGAATGGTTTATATATTATGCAGCTGCAGCAAAAAAGGTGTTGATCGAATGGTTAATATATTATGCAGCTGCAGCAAAACGAAGGTGTGTATCGAATGGTTAATATATTATTCAGCTGCAGCAAAAAGGTGTTTATCGAATGGTTGATATATCAGGCAGCTGAAGCAAAACCAATCATTTAACCGAATAGTTGATACAAGATGCACTTGCAGCAAAATCTTCATTACAAGAGATTTCCTGTCCAAATTCATTCAAATCATTTTCTCTTCATGATACATGTACATGACTTTGGTCTGCTAACTAGCATACGGATGTGAGTATGCGTAAATAGTAACACCAAAAATAATTGAATAACTAAATAAATAATGCATACTTACGACCAAAAGAGCAAGAGTTGTTATGCATACAATTTGTTTCCACCCCATAGTTAACGTTCGAGTACTCGTCTAAAATGATAAGTGAATTATCTCAGACTTGAAATACATCGAATGTATTCGCGAGATATTTGAATTAGGAAATAACCATTTAGGCTGGAAGGCGACAAAAAAGTTAATCTGCATTAAGATAGATTCTTCTGGTGTAGTGAAGCTACTTGGGAAAACAGAAGAATTGCTCGTATGCAGCAGACACACAGGACAGGAAATGTTTGATTAAGACTTTACAGTTTTGATGACCGTCTTCGTTTATCGATTTTTACCGAACAAACGAAATAACTGGTGTACTGTTGTTGCGATATAAATAACAACACACATATTCATAATGGACATTGAATTAACACACATCACTGCATCTATAAGCGGAATTGAATTCAAATTCATAGCGATTGTCATGGTTCAGATTTCCCATAGAAAGATGCTTTTGACTATTTTCATGAGAGTACTGTTGATGAGATCCTCTGATTTAGAAAAAAAATACATTAATTTACCGCAACAAAATTCGATTATATCCTTTAGTACTTGCATCGATCATTTCATACTGATAAAAAGGAATCGACAGTGCATTCAATGAATTATTATTTTCAAAGCAAAAAAACGAATGTAAAGTTGCACTTTGCTATTGCATATAAATAAGCTCCCCAAAACATTGTTAAAAAGACACCATTTCCAGTTAAGTGATTGAATGAATTCTTTGTTAGGTTAGAAAACTTCTTGAAAACTAAAACAACACCTACGTTTGTTTTTCTTTCAAAATGAAAGCAATAATTGATAAAATAATTATTACATATCATTTGTACTTGATAAACTAAAAAATCTTTATATATTTGATTATAAATGCAAAACCAAAAAGCATCATGACAAATAAACATACTCTACTTACATATTAGGAATTCAACCTCAGTCGTGCGTCTTTCTTACTTGGTGTGTGCGTGAATTGTAAGCGGTTTGGGGTTATAAGCACGGGCGTTATCAATCTGAGAGTCAGTCCACGAAAACACTGATACAGCTATCATGTGGGGTTCTATTTAAAGGATGGACCGGACTTCAATTGATTTCAAGCTTCAACATGCAAGATAACTTCCAACTGGTTGATCCATTTATCGCGCTCATAAATCAACCCAAGACCGACGACCGAATCACGGTGAAAGATGTGAAAACTACTATTAACAAGGCAGTAATTTTTATTTAATTAACTGTTCAGATGCAATTCAGACCAATTTCTACCATGGTTATTTGTGAAATAGAATCAGTTCCCTGACTTCAAAGGTTAATTTCCAAAATACGCTGCTTTCATAAGTGTGATTATTATATTTATCCATAGCATTAACCATAGCATTAACTTACTACAAATTATTCATTAAATATCATACATTTATTAAAAGCTATTCACTATCATTACAAATTATCTTTATTGTCCCATTCATTTATTACAAATTCTTATTTATGTTATAAACCCAATACATTTAAGTCTGTAAATAATTGAATTTATGTTTATCCACATTATCATAATGTGCGCTAAATGACCTTAGCTGTCCATGCGCCTTTTAAAATACACCATTTATTGAAGTTTATTATTACAGTCTATCTGAATGGCGCAGTAAAAGAGCCTCCCCAATATGGAAACGTGACCAAGTTGAAAGGAATAGCATACGACATTTTTTGCAAAATGAACTACTCTCTTTTTGTGTTTTGGTAAAGTTTACTGTGATAAAAAGATGGACTGCTCATCACCATCTGTTTATCCTTTTGTCAGAGTGGTTTTAGAGGGTTCCTTGAGCATTCGATTCACGCCATGCGATGATAGAATAAAGGGGTACACTTCATGCTCGTTATTCATTTTATCTTCAACAAGGGCAATTTCGTTCAGTTTGTCAGTTGACATGTACCTGCGTGGCAGACATGATGACCCATTTCTGCATATTAAATTTTTGACTGGTCCAAATTGGAAACAAATGCAGACGACAAACCCTAAACCGGAAATGATATATTTTCTTAATTGTATCGGGTAGAATCATTGGAAGCAATTTGGCCTTTTGTCATAGTGGTTTCTGAATACTTCTGCAGCAGTTGGCTTGAAGAAAGTTAATGTTAAATGAGATAATACTTGTATATTTTAAAAACTGTTAAAAACATACCTATTTGTCCAACTGAATAGTGGTCCGTAAAACCCCATTGTGTGTGAAAGATTTCTACTACATCAATGAACAATAAAACTGATGATACTTTTAAGCCCATGCATGTTTAAACATTGTACTTGTTTACTTTTTAGGTTTTATACTTTAGAATATACGGTTTTAATGTTACATTTTATGTATCTTAGGTAATGCCCTTTTTTATGCATACGTACATGTATGTGCATTCATTGTCTTGTAAAGCACTTGTATACATATGTCTTATTATGATAAGAGTTATATAAATATGGTGTATAATAATTATAATAACAGTAATGTTGAACTTGTCTGCTGCTGAATGCTCAAAAGAGCAACAACGCCTTCTTCACCTTCAGAAAGATCCAGAGGAGAGATTCCCCATTTTATGAAATTATTCGTTTTAGGATGGGGCGCTTCATAGCAAATTTTGTCCCATTGATAAGGAAATGGAATTTCGTGAATTCTCCTATCTAACAGTAACAACAGACTTTATATTTGGATGAACACACATTGTTTTAGCAGACCTATTGTGCAGAAACACGCATGACAAAATGAATAAACTGCTCATCACGAGCAACCTGTCTATCCATTACTATTCATTGGTTTGAAAGTTGGTATGTTATTACAACCCTTACCGTGGTTGCAGAGAGATAGTTTGTCTGCTTTCTTTTGGGAAGCTTGGTGATTCGATACCTGAGTGAAATAGTTGGTCTATTGTCTTTCTTGAATGAATGGTGTTTTAAGGCGCATCGAAAGCTAAAGCCATTAAGCACGCTTTATGATGTTATTGATCTAAAACGTGTATTAAATTATTTACAGGCTTAAATGCATTTGATTTATCAAAATTTAATGAAAATTTGTAATGAATGAACGATAGTAAATGGATAGTTTATGATGATGGTATGATTTTAGATATGTAGATTATTTGTAATGGATGCTCGATATCTAATTAGATATGGGCTATTGATATATTAACATTTTAAATGAGTAAGGGATTATTGATGTACGTTATTGTAAATTTCAAGCTCTTTAAGAAAGGAAAGAACAAATTCAATCCTGAGAGTATCAAAAGGCTCCTGAAGAGAGTCAACATTAAATATTAGAGCGGATTCTTAAAAGATCGATGAAATCAAGTACTATATGTTTGATGGTAAAGGATGAATTGCATGGAATGCATTTAGGTGCATCTTCCTTAGCAAAGATCCAGGTGTGTGTAATGTTTGAATGACCGATTCGGATTCGTACAATTGTAACATTCTTTCTTCGTACGGACCTGTAAAAAGGGTACCACTTTCCGAGGGTAAGAATGAAATCAAGTTTTCTGTTTGGCAGCCTAGTATGTATTGCGTGGAAATGTCTTTCTTCCATGCTACTCTTAGTATAAGGGGTTATTACGTTTGATGATAGATCGAGGTCTTGAAGTGATATTAACATGGAGACAGAAACAAGCGTCAAATGTTGAAAACGGCGTTTTATGCTTGATTTTTTGAAGAGCGTTTTCTTACGATAGATACTTTGGCAAAACAATTGCATATGGTTAGATATAATCCATTGGTAACAATACAAAAGCACCATCTGTCGGCGCAACGTTTCTCCCAAATGTATAGCTTTTTCAATATCAGAACCAGTGAATGTGCTTAAACGAAATGAACACACTGATTTGTGAAGTATAATAGGCTTTCAACGTTTATTAAATCGTAAAACTGTTAATTACTAACGGTGAAATTGATTTTGAAATTTTCAATTATATATGACACAATACGACAGAAACATTTGGCAAGAGTTTGGCCGGAACTGTTACTGAATAGGCCTATTTAAGATTCTGATCCAAAGTTCAAAAACAAAAAGAAAATAGCGTTTTTAGTGTGACAGGTTACACTTCCCTTTGCAAGTTGGTTAAAACAAGTGCATAACAATCTAGGTTATCTCATATTTTAAGGTTTTGAGTAGCGTTTATCAGTGGGAAACGGTCGTTTCCAATGATGCATTTGGAATGTGACGATAACACGATCCTTCAGAAAGACGGAAAGCAACGTGTAGTCGGCTATATTTTCCTTCATGTAATCATTCCTCTTTGAATGGTTTCTTATTCCTTAGAATGCATGATTATCTTCTAAAAATAATTTTTTGTGTAGTCTGCTTTCCAAAACCTTTAAACATTTGCTTAATTTTGGTGGGGAAAGATGCTTAGAGTAGCAAACAGGTAAGACAACAGGCCAGCCGCCAATTTACTTGGCGGCCGGCCTAGATCTTACCTGTTTGCATACTCAAAAAGTCAGTTCCAGCATTATAAGGGTTATGTGGGTTCCAGCATTATAAGGGTTGTGTGGGTTCCAGCATTATAAGGGTTATGTGGATTCCAGCACTATAAGGGTTATGTGGGTTCAAGCATTATAAGGGTTATGTGGGTTCAAGCATTATAAGGGTTATGTGGGTTCCAGCATTATAAGGGTTACGTGGGTTCCAACATTATAAGGGTTATGTGGGTTCCAGCATTATAAGGGTTATGTGGGTTCCAGCATTATAAGGGTTATGTGGGTTCCAGCATTATAATGGTTATGTGGGTTCCAGCATTATAAGGGTTATGTGGGTTCCAGCATTATAAGGGTTATGTGGGTTTCAGCATTATAAGGGTTATATGGGTTCCAGCATTATAAGGGTTATGTGGGTTCCAGCATTATAAGGGTTATGTGGGTTCCAGCATTATAAGGGTTATGTGGGTTTCAGCATTATAAGGGTTATGTGGGTTCCAGCATTATAAGGGTTATGTGGGTTCCAGCATTATAAGGGTTATGTGGGTTCCAGCATTATAAGGGCTAAGTCGGTTCCAGCACTATAAGGGTTAAGTCGCCGGCGTAATGAAATATTGTGTGCAGCCAAATACTTTGTTGAACAATCGAACGCATTACTGTCAAGTTGACTGAAAGTAGATCTACGCGCCAATGCATTGGCATGGCTAAAATTATGTAAGTTCTTGATTCGTCTTGCTTCTCGCAGTAATGAAGGCCAGGAAGCCTAATCAAGATCTTGACTGAAACAGAGACGTCTTAGGAGGCTCGGATCATTTGTTTGTATGGTGTTTAACGCCGAATCAACAATTTTTCAGTTATGTGAAGGCTTTCGTGGATCCATCAGTACTAGGCTGGGTCTCTATAGTAACCTGTCAAAGTTTAATCCCTAGAGACCAGAGGTGTCGGTGGGGCTCGAACGAAACTCGGAAGAGAACATTGTCTCGATACCACCAAAAGGTCCGGGCAAATCGTGTGGCACCAAATGAGCCGGTGAGATGGTCTACGCTTAGAATGATGGTTAATCTGTTAATTTTCTGAAAATAGATCTTTTGTCATCTGCTTTCCAAAACCTTAAATATTTTCTTTATTTAGACGAGGAAAGATTCTTACAGTAGCAAACAGGTTAGATCACAGGCCAGCCGCCAATTATCTTGGCGGCTGGCCCTGATCTAAGCGATTTGCATTAACATGAAGTCGGGATCTGCACTATAAGGGATAAGATAGACACTTAAACTAACTTAACACAAGCCTATGCTAAATAAAAATAGCTATTAAATTATACGATTAAAAAAAAACCTCGCCTTTGTAGTAGTATCATTTCACCCTAGCCCGTTTCAGATATGTCTTTAATGTTAATTAATACTCATTATAGAGTAATGGTTTAATGACTATCATTAATTCATTACAAGACAGATTATCATTTACATGTAAATGCAATCATAATGCCTACACATTGTTTTTACTCCAACACATGTCCAGTGAACCACTTTTTAAAGCATCATGGTCAAATAAAGACTACTGTTGTAGAGCAACTCGTCAATAGGGCAAGTTGTTTTCAATCTTCACGTCATTGCAGATTTTATACGAATAGCGAATTCGCCATAATGGCAATCCGTTATCACAGGTTGTTGCTATCAATTCCGTATTTGGTAATATATTTATGTAGACAACTATTGAGTCCCACGAACCGCAAGAGATAACCGCTCGTCGAATCAAGACTAACCCTCACTATGAATCAAGATATAACAGTCGATATCAACAGAATATACCGTTTCATCTTCAAGAATCCCTTTTCACCTTGTTCATATAAGCGTGTTGATACGTAAACAACCGTTGAGATACATACATTCTTTTATTTCAAAATCAAAACAAAATCAGACGAAACACTGCCGTAAATCGGTACCTTACAACCAATCTTCTTCGAAACCAATATCACCCTTCACAATCAATCTGAAATGACAGGAAACGTTTTGCTGTGTTCATGTGTTCTAAGGTAACACGAAAATGGCAAAAACCAATAGTTAAAATGGCATTTATAGAAATCTGCATGATATTGCGGAAAATAGTTTGGCCGCGAAAACTGATGTCAAATATACCAATTAAGCCTTCGCCCAAAAGGTCGCAAACAGAAAAACCCGAGAGATGGCCCACCATTTGTTTGCTATTCTTGCACGCAAAACATCATGCAAGTCATGAATGCATTCAAAAGTACCTGCCTACCTGCTACTTTTTTCACAGTATTTCAAAGTGTAAGCCCTATATCAATTTCACTGTAAACTTACCGACAGAAACCATTTACACTCCACATTGACAATCCTGGGAATAAACATTGGGCATGGAGGAGAAAGGTCTTGACCTTATAGTTTCGAATTAGCTAAATGGTATCTTTTTACAATATCATGCTCTTTTGGGATACATCAGGTACCATTGCCTTCAAATATGATGTTGAATCTTACCCTTTCCCACTATTTCTATTTTTGGCCATGGCCAATTCGCATATTTCTGTAGGGAACTGTTGCATGCTACCTTAAGGACAGACGAAATTTTTTTTTTAGCTGCAAAAACTCTTTTTTCTAGCAGTTTATACTATATCTGACTCAATCCAGCAGTTAAAGGTTAACATTTATCAATAAAAAACTATTTTTTGTAAGATCAAACACTTCACCCAATCTACACATATTCCTCCTTTTTTTGCTTAGAAATCATGCACTCAGTCCTATGATAGAGACAGTCTTTAAACTTAGCTCTACATCTTTGGTACAGCCTTAAAACTTGATTTTACACTCAGTTCACACCCGGATACACCTCATCTGTACATGAAGATGATTTTATCACTGAAATCTGGATCGGCTTGTCGAAAGAAAGTTCATTTTGTCGTGATTTTCACCGCAAATTCCCTTGATTTTGTACTGAAATTGCTACTTTTTCTGCAATGAAATATCTTTTGATGCAACAAAACCACATAGATAATACAAATACCATTATTAAATATGAATTGGTAAAAAAATAGCACAAAAATTCATTAAAACTGTCATAAAACTTTTCAAATCTGTTGCTATGCACAGTAGAAGGGAGTTAACTCAAGTTGTCTAGGAGAGGTTTAGTTTTATACAGTACTTGGAGAATTCTCACATCCAAACTAATGCTTCTTCTGGACTGTTTATATGAAACCTGATACTAAAGCTGATAAATCCACATACGTAGGGGCCTAATTGGTGGTTTTATCATAAAACTATCTAAGATGGACAATAAACAGACAGAATCTCTCACTTCCACTTTTGACTTTGCCAAAGAAGGAGTATAATTATTGTGTTATATACAAGGATTTTATAGTGTGAATATGCCTGCGGAAAGATCAAAAACCGAAATAAGCTGTAATCGTTCAACAAAAAAGAGGAAAACACAGTTCAAAAAAGGAATTTCACGTGGTGGGACTAAATCTATTGCAACAGCAGTCGAAACAGCGGAACCAATGCCTTCCACGTCTGGATGTGTCGATACGGTGTTTCGATCAACACGCTTGACAGATGAGTTAGCAGCCGACTTGCAGTTTATGAGACCCTCCACCAGTTTGCCTTATAAACTGCGACCAAAGCCAGAAACCATGGAGGAATTTCCTACACTTGAAAGCTGCCAGATGACAGAAAATGTTATTGTGAATGTGGGAAAAGTAAAGGAGCTTGTAAGCCAAGTACATGGATTAACATGCAATACCCCTAGAGTCATTGTGGACATAGTGAACCGTATGGGTCTGTGTGTATCCTTTGCAGTTAAGTGCGATTCCTGTGACCTCCACATGAAGCCGTTCCAGATGTCGGACACAGTGAAACGAGCCACTGGTCCCCCCGCCAGCACACTAAATGAAATGGCAGTTCTGCCTGCTGTCAAGACAAAGATGGGCCTGACTGACATAAGTGCAGTCTTGACATGCTTGAACATAAGAGCTCCAAGCAGAACATTAATGCAGAGGAAATTCAGCAACCTATGCGACCAAATGACCGAGGAGTTAAACGAGAGGCAGATGGTGAAAAACCAAGAGTATCTTCAGAGCGTAACTTCACTTCTTCCGGGACAAACAAGGAATCGACACACAGTATGATGTGTCATATTCTAGTCGGCCGCAGGGTGGAAGTGAAAAGGCACAACAGAGCTTTGCCGCAATTATTGAACATACTACTGCCAGAAAACTACCCATAGCAGCTGCAGTAGCCAATAGGCATTGTATGAAAAAAGGCTGTGACCACACACAACCAAAATGCAGGAAAACGTATGGTTCGGATAAAGCAATTGCTGCTAGTGAACGTTCGCTGCTACACCAAACACTAGACAGTGTGGAAAAAGCCGGGCACATAACCCTTCGCTCGATCACAACTGATGCCAGCACACAGCTTGCGAAAGCCATTCGGGATTACAATGCCGACAATAATACACACATCGATCACTTCAAATGCTTTATCCACAGGGGGAGGACACTTGAAAAACACATAAGAGCTCTGCAGCTAGCAAGCATACCGAAAAGCCACGACAAGCAAGCGTTTCGTCAGAAACTCGGCAGTTGCATAAGAAGTAGAATTCGGATGGAGCTAAAGAAAATTAGAGGAATAAAAAAAGATGACAACTACTTTGTAACCGCTGGAGCTGCAGCTTTAGGCATCATAACAAAATGCCTATCAGGTGATCACCGCCAGTGTAGACAAAAGTCGTTTGTTTGCAAAAGCCACCTTCCAACCTTCAATAACAATACTACTTCACTGCCATATGGGGTAAATCTACAGCTGAATGAACAAGACCTGGGCTTAATTCAGAAAGAAATAGGGAAGATGTTTGATGAAGGTGGCCTTAAATCTATGAGGAAGATATTCAACACAAACATGTGTGAGAGCCTGCACTCCAATGTTTACCGTCTTGCCCCAAAGACCTCATGTTTCAGTCGCAACTTCCCTGCCTTATGTCATTCAGCTGTACATTCAACTTCATTAGGACCAAGTCTGTCTACTATACGTCTTGCCGAAGCAGCTGGCATCAAGGTGTACAAAAATTCTCAAATGTATTCCCAGCTAAAATTGAAGGATCGACAGAGAAAATATCACTCGGCAGGAAAGGCTTCCTCTGAATACAAACAAAGAAGATATTTTCTCCAAAAAAGGAAGTCACATCGGTCACTATTTGCTAATTCGCTATACAACGAGGGGAAAGGAGCCTGTGCAGCAGCCCAAGAACATAACTATGGCCTTTCATCATAACAATATCCTCCATAATGACTCGAATAAATAGCAGAAGGGATAACTAACCACGAGAAAAACAAACCAACAACAGCAGCAACAACAACAACAAAACCAGCAGCAGAAACTCTTTAACAGAACTCATTGTTACCATATCATCATCCAACTTGCACCGTCTATACCCTCTATGGCCAGTACATTCACCATTTAGCCAACATACTTTTCTTGCATTGTTTATAGCAGCACTTTCATAAGACAAGTGATTCACATTCATACACAATTTCTTGTGGCACAAATGCGAAATATGGACCTCACTGCTAAGCTGTGTTGGACTTTTCACAAGGAAATAAGCAAGTCGATGAATATGCAGCTTCAACCGTTTGCCATGAACAGTGACTCGGAGTATTCCATAGCCATGTACATCGGTTTGACCGGTTCAAACTACACATTCACCATAACAGGCCACAGACTTATCCGTTAAAGATTTCTGCAATTTTCTAGCTGTTTCGAGGGATAATGTGGACCTAAAGAATGCACTGGCCATGCTTGGTATGTGGATTTATAGCTGTAATATCAAAATTGTAAGCATTCAACACTTATCTATCTATTTCCTACTTAGAAATCACCAAAAATAGACTTTCCAAGTCAAATATCACTAAAACTTCATGGAGGGTGCTGCCTCGGAAAAAGTGTGTTTTTTTTGTATTTGAGTTACCTCCCTTTCTGAAATTCTTTTTTCTTGTTGTTTTTTTTTACCTTGGATCAGGCAAATGATCATTTCCTGACTAGAAATAGTGGGAAGTACTAGAATAAATTCATTTGAAGGGCATTTCTTGAAAATATGAAAATACTGGGTTTACCTTAAGGTAGCAGCACACAGTTTATTGGGTCCTTTCTTCTCCGGTCCGACAACCAATCTTCTTCGAAACCAATATCACCCTTCACAATCAATCTGAAATGACAGGAAACGTTTTGCTGTGTTCATGTGTTCTAAGGTAACACGAAAATGGCAAAAAACAATAGTTACAATGGCATTTATAGAAATCTGCATGATATTGCGGAAAATAGTTTGGCCGCGAAAACTGATGTCAAATATACCATTTTAGCCTTCGCCCAAAAGGTCGCAAACAGAAAAACCCGAGAGATGGCCCACCATTTGTTTGCTATTCTTGCACGCAAAACACCATGCAAGCCATGAATGCATTCAAAAGTACCTGCCTACCTGCTACTTTGTTCACAGTATTTCAAAGTGTAAGCCCTATATCAATTTTCTTGTAAACTTACCGACAGAAACCATTTACACTCCACATTGACAATCCTGGGAATAAACATTGGGCATGGAGGAGAAAGGTCGTGACCTTATAGTTTCGAATTAGCTAAATGGTATCTTTTTACAATATCATGCTCTTTTGGGATACATCAGGTACCATTGCCTTCAAATATGATGTTGAATCTTACCCTTTCCCACTATTTCTATTTTTGGCCATGGCCAATTCGCATATTTCTGTAGGGAACTGTTGCATGCTACCATAGCTGCCGTGTCATTTTCTTTGCAAATATCCTTTCATTTCTAACGTTTTGTGTAAAAATAAAGGTTAAATTGAATGTCTCGTATAGTTTAATGTTCATCCCAAACTGATTAAAAACTGACGTGTTTACGACAGGTACCCAATTACATATAAGTTCATTTCAAACTTGTGTGCTTGTATTATTGTTTTTAGCTCCAACTGTTTTAATACGCATGGGTCAATGAACCAGGGTACCGCCTACTAAACATTCTTATGCTGAACAATTGCTTAAGTTCAAAACCACATTTACCATTCCAAACGTTGGGCTGAGCAATATTGCAAAGTAACACATCATTGGACTCGTCTCTCCGATACGTTTTCAATGACGTTTCACATTACAATATTGTACTTTCATTTCAACCATTACCAAACAACCACGACATTTAACCACTTTGTTGCAGACGCCTCTAGAAAACATTGTGGAAAAATGATAACTTGCTCGTAACGAGTATTTTTTCGTTTTCCCACAATGTTTTCTGCCCTTTCAGAAGATTTTTTTCATCACATTTTGAAAAATCGTCTGCAAACTCTTTCAATTTTTGGACAGTCGAAAATTAGGCGTTTGGTAATGGGTTAAGCTACTATCCATGGTTATCAGTTTCGACTTACGAAACTATTTTCCTCGAGTCGCTTATTTCGAATGATCGAGACAGGAATATTTCACAATGCTGCAAATAAATCATGAATAAGTCGGTCGTTGCGCCTGCAGCAGATGAACAAAAATGATCGTGACGTAACGAGATATTTATCGTGCCGAACAATCTCTCCTTTTGTTACAACTGTTTATACCCACTATTGGTCATGGATCACAATTGATTGATGTCTATTACTGCTTTTGGCCAATCAAAAGTCTACAGTGATGAAACGCACGAAGTGAAAAAGGTTTGACTATATGGATTAAGATAGAGGTAAACGGTTTTCAAAATTTTTACGATAATCAAGGGTTGTGAACACTCTGCTGTACCACCAGGGTGCTTTACTTTACTTAAAACATATTTTATTGCCATAACAATTTACAATCTATACATGTACTTTCAATCAAGCAAACGAGTAATAAGGCAAAATGGTTTGGCCACAAGCTCTACCAACTTAGATTCGGCATTCCCCTTGGCAGGTATGCATTTATCAAGAATGTTTTCATATGTACAATGTATAAGTTAAATTATTGATTCATTGATGTTTTGGTCAACTTGGAAAAACATCTCTATATGGCAATTAAGAGATAACACTTGAAAAAGAATGATTTGGGAAAAAGTTGAATAGATGAAATAAGTGATGTGAACCAGGGTGCTAAAGACGAAATCGGTTGCGCAACTTCCGGTTTAGCGTTTTAAGGGTAGTGTTTTGCAATTTCTCATCAATTTAAGACAAGTTATCAAAAATACAAAGACATTATTCAACCATTTTCGAAACCAACCACCAATATGTAAAGTTTTCGTTTTGAACTCGTGGAATTGGCTGAGATTTCATAATTTTTCCTCGCCGAAGGAACTCGAAAATACATCCTTCCGATACCCGTTCGCAAAACCAGCAAAATATCATGCAATTTGCCATTAATGTCAAGTTAATTGTAAAGTTGTAAGAGTCGCCTGAAAATGCCTAGCACAAATATGATACTATAAACCCCTACCGTTACCTTTAAGGTAAATGGATGTTCAGATTTATAATGATATTCAAACTACCAAGTGATACAATTTGCTGCATTATCAGTTTATTTGGATAGATTTACACAATGTTTACCTGTTGGTGCGGTTGCGGACTTTCGAATTGCAATGCTGAATTGCATCGACGAGGAAAATTACGAAAGTACAGCTAATTCATCGAAACTTAACCTATAGGCGGTTAGATTCGAAAAGGGTTGAATCAAGTTTTACGATTTTCGATTACTTCTCTGAATATGTAGGAAAATAGCAAAAATCCACACTAAAATCGCTAAACCGGAAGTTGCGCAACTGATTTCGTCGTCATCGCCACTATGGTGCGGCAGATCGTTCAACAGCCCTGGATAATGAAAACTTCTTTTAAATATTGCAATGCGAGAAGGCGAATGAATCGTTGGCATATTTTTGCAACAACGTACGTTTTCGGAAATGGCTGTTTAGGTTAGACATAGAAAGCGAATATAAGATACTGGTTGTAATAATCAAATTCTCCTTTCATCACAATGACTCAGTGTATTACAATAAGTTTTTCTCGGATATGCTTGTTCACTGTGAAATTTAGTTAAGATCTTGTCTACTATCAATTATGCAAAACAGGCAAGATTTGCCAGTGATGATAAAACATTGATAATCCTGCCACCGCACTGCTGAGTGGTAGAACTCGAACAAGCGCATGCCCGTTTGCCGTGGGCTCGGACACGTGTCGCCTGATGAAGGGTCCTGGTGGTTGTGTGAATCCAGGGTTCGGCTAGTTAATACCCTGTATTACACTCTTTACTATCTGGAAACCGTTATAGGTATTCTCGGTATACCTAGGTCACTATACCAGTGAGGAAAACTTAAAAACAACACGCCCCTCATCGAATGATTCACATGCAACAAACACTCAACATACTCAAAAACAAAATTTTTCTCAAACAGGCAGTCAAAATATATCCACATCAACGCTCAATTCTTGTGAGGGAGTCATCCACTGCAAGGATTTAACTCACTGCTTCTCTCTTGATAAAATCATTTTTTACTTGAGGTCCCAGTCTGTCTCTGATATAAGATGGAACAGTGTCAAGAGAGATAAGTTCTTCATCAATGCAACACTTTCAGATTCAGTTTCTCTTGTCCAAACTTTCCATAAACTATTAAAATGGTTTTGAATCCATAAAAGTTGGCACTTATGAGTGAGAGTATTTGGGGTCTAGTTATATAACTTGTCGCAGTATACAAATACGCATCTAGCAAATACTGATGTGTTGGTGCATTTGCTTGTGTCGTGACCAAATCGTTGACATTTTAAACAACGAAGAGGGTTGGAAATATATGTGTCTACTTTTATGGGTTCAAATCCAATTTTAAGAGATGTGGAACTGTAGGACATCTACATGTTTAACCCTTTCGCAAACAATAACGACATTTGACCACTTTATTGTAGACGACTTTTAGAAAACATTGTGGGAAAAGGAGAAATTGCTCGTAACGAGTAATTTTTCCTTTTCCAACAATGTTTTCTGCCCTATCAGAAGATCATTTTCCAATTTCATCACATTTTGAAATGTCGTCTGCAAACTCTTTCAATTTGGGACAGTCGAAAATGGGTAGAGCATCAAGTAGCAAATAGACACAAAAAGGACATCATTGGAATGTATAAATAGAGAAAAACTTTGTGTTCTAATAAGAAAAAGCAACATTGGGAAGACAAACATATCCCTCTTTACCATGCCTTACAATTCTACAAGTTCAAAATTATAATTGTGTTTTAACCCTTTCCCAAACAACAAATTGTCGACTGTCCCAAATTGAAAGAGTTTGCAGACAGCATTTCAAAATAAGATGAATTGAAAACTATTCTTCAGATATATCTGAAAACCTTGTGGGAAAAGGAAAAATTGCTCGTTAAGAGCAATTTCTCATTAACACAATGTTTTCAAGAGTTTTCTGCAACAAACTGGTCAAATGTTCAAATGTCGTTATTGTTTGGTAATGGGTTAAGCGTTGAATGTATAACTGTTAGCTCATCCTTTCGAGTATGTAGAAAAAGAAGTATGACCAATTTAAACCTTAAAGCTTGCATGGAAATATGCTTAAGAGTATTTTTTACCTTTAGCATGTTGAAATATTCCTGTAGAATATCCTGTAAAACTCCGTACTCTTTGTTAAAGATGCTCGGCTGCAAAAGTTCTGAAATACCCAACACATAAGTGTATAATGTCAGAAATTTTCGTTGACGAGAAATGTGAACTGTGTTTTTCCTTTCAGTAATGCAACAATGGCTGGAAGTTTTCTGAAAGAAGAAACAATAGAAGCAAATCATTGTTTTGTCACATTGTTTTTTTTAGTAGCCAGCAGGTTAAAATGTTATCATTTTATTCATGTGTCATTATCTATACAACTTTTTAACACTGATTTAATCAATTCCGGCATTGCTTTATTTTCTACGTAGAAATGTCGTATATACCATTTTCAGAAGTCAATATCCTACATGCAATACACTTAATATAACACACACAAAATCAAGAAAATTTCAACATTAAGGATATAAGTCAAACCAATAACATATACATGAGTGCTTTGGAAATATAAGTTGGAAGTACAAGTGACAAAGCTTGCATCGGTTACAATTTAACATGTAGATACAGAAAACAATAGATGTTAAGTCTTTGTTAGGGTTTTACATAACATAGTTTTCTTTATATAATTCATCCTTTTGTCACAATGATCTATTTTCAATATCACAGAATAACTTTATTTTCTTCTGAATTTAGATAGCTTCTGATGCTTTCAATTTGGACCATGTCAAAATTCCAATCAGCAGGAATTGATAAATAACATTTTCTTTAATTGTTTTATTCTCTGAGTTGTCACTCTTGTACCTTAATCCTTTCCCAAACAATAATGACATTTGACGACTTTGTTGCAGACAACTTAAGAGAACATTGTGGGAAAGGAGAAATTGCTTGTAACGAACAATTTTTCCTTTTCCCACAATGTTTTCTGCCCTATCAGAAGATTATTTTCGAATTTCATCACATTTTGAAATGTCATTTGCAAACTATTTCAATTTGGGACAGTCGAAAATTTGTTTTTTGGGAAAGGGTTAATTACTATTGTTTGATCTTTTTTTTGTCAAATTTTCAAGTTGTAATAAGGGTAAAACATAACTCTGTTTACCTAAGTAAGAGTACAAGGTGTTCAGCAGCCAACTTTCTACAGGCAATATTCACATCCGCCATCCTACTGTCATGTTTCTCTCCATTATCCCCCTGATGTAGTCCTGTTATCAGTCGATGCGATATCAGATCCATCTGTAATCACAAAAAGTCAAACATTGTACATTTCCTATTTAATTGATCTGTTCATTTTGTCTATCTATTAATGGTTTTTCATCTTTCAACAGTATTTCAGTTATATACTAAGACCTGGTTCATAATGATGGATGATGACCACCAACTTGATTGCCCATATGGGCTGATTAAGCTGGTTTGAACTATGGTTTGTTCCCTGAACGTCGACTCGAACGTAATCACACCTGGAAATCGAAATTGATGTCTAATTTCCATAATGTACAATAATCGTTAAAGATGTTCAGGAGAGAATTAAGATCTTCCTCACTATTTGCAAATAACACAGTATCGTCAGCGTAGAGTATAACCACTAGTTTTAACTTAATTCTACACTTACATTATTATGAGTCAGCAAAAAGTTTTCAACATCGTTCAAAAATAAAGAGAATAGCAGGGGTGACAGGTTCTCACCTTGTCGAACGCCTCTAGCGCACGGGAAAAGTCAGATACTGTGTTATTTACTAAAATGCTGGACTTTATACCATTATCCATCTTTTTAATGATATCAATTATTTTTCCATTTATATTATAACATTTCAGTTTTTTCCAAAGACCTGCACGCAAAACTGAATCAAATGCCTTTTGGAAGTCTATGAAACAACAGAATAGTTTTTTGTTTCTGCGTTTGCATATTTCTGCTAAGATATGAATAATAAAGGTATGGTCAACTGTTGAATGGTTTTTCCTAAAACCAGATTGGTTCTCATTTATTAGGAAATTATTTTCTAGGAAATCACTTAGCCTATTGTTTAAAATAGAAGTAAATACTTTGCCTAAACAGCTTAAAAGAGTTATTGGTCTATAATTTTGGGGATCCAAACCTTTATTTTTGAAAATATGTACAATGCAACCCACTTACCATGATTCTGGAATTATACCAGTGTCAAAAATCTTATTGAATCGTTTGCAGTAGAGAGGCATCAATGTATCCATCGTCGCCTTTATATATTCGTTTGAGACATTGTCAATACCAGTTGCTTTACCAGAGCCAAGCTTTTTGATGTCCATTTTAATTTCATCTATACTTATCGTGTCTTTTAAACTGTGATCTAAATGTATTTCAGGAAACTCAGGTTCATTGATTTCGTTTTCGTCAACATTACTCGAGTTCAAATTTTTATAAAAATCATAAAATACATCAGTATCAATGATTGGTTCTTCCTTTTTGACATTTATACTATTAATATATTTCCAATACTCTTTAGGTAAAGTGCTATGCATGCTTCTAATTTTCCTGGGTACTTCCATTTTATGTGCATTTATATTTTTATGAATTATACGTTTGTAATTCTTAGACGAGCTTAGCATATTTATTTTATATTCAGTGCTCTTAGCACTGTTGTATTTACGTTTACATCTGTGATATTCATTTCTTGCAATTCTGCATTCGTGATTAAACCAGGTTTTATTTTGCTTATACCTTTTGTTTGAGTGTGTATATACACCAAAAGTATTTTTGGCCGATTCTACAAGGGCTGATTCGATCGAATCCGTTATATCATTAATTGATGATTCATCAAATATAACTTCATTATCTGAAAGTCTCCTTAATGATTCATCAATTACTGACGTTTTAATGTTATCCATAAAATTATTTTCTTCCTCTGGTTTCCTTTTGCGAATTTTATCTTTTTGTGGAACACCTTTCTTACAATCAGGAGCGATATGTGACAACGAAAAGTTTACACTACAATGAACATCAGATAGTAAAGGGGAATACTCGTCAATATTGAATTCTGTGAATAAACATAACGCTTCACATGATGAAATCACATAATTGATAACTGATGTTTCTCCCCATGTTAATCGTCCCATCCTATCAGAAAAGGACCTTCCGTTTAGAATAATTAAATTTTCAGATTTACAAAAATCTACCAACAATTTACCTAAACGGTTTGCAGTTTTATCCATAGAACATCGAGTAGATGATGCATTGCATATATACAATGTTTCATGGATATCTGCATCTGCAACATCAACATTGTCAAATACTTGCTCATCTATGACAACAATATTAGGGATGTTGGAGATTCTTGAATTGAAGTCTCCAAGTAACACAATACATACATAACGTATCTATCATAACCAATTAATTAATTCAAACATGAGATTTCTTCATTTTGATTTCTTCCACTTTCATCGATTTTCCTTTTATGTTTCCCATGGTAGGCCCCCTAATCCCCCCTTGGGATAGGTTTGATAGAAAATCGAGTCGACGTTCAGGGAACACACCTGAACTATGTACCAGCTTTTCAAAAGTTGACTGAGAAACTACCAGCCATGAAAACTCATATGGGGACAGAAGAAGACCCCAATCTTGATTACCTATAAGGGCTGGTTAAGCAAGGAAGAACTATTGAAAATCCATATAATTATGAAGACCTAATTCTTGATTGCCTGCAATGGTTAGTAAAACTTGGAGGAACTGTCAGAACTCAGAGAGTCAACTGGTAAACTACCTCTCATGATTATAAAATGCTGTCATCAGAATTTGATCCTACATTTAGAGGCATCATGTGATTAATCAGTCACTTCATTTACAAGTACTTTAACCCTTTACCAAACGCCAAATTTTAGACTGTCCCAGATTGAAAGAGTTTGCAGACGACATGTTAAAATGTGATGAAATTGGAAGATAATCTTCTGATATGGCAGAAAACATTATGGGAAAAATGAGAAATTGCTCGATAAGAGCAACTTCTCTTTTTCCCACAATGTTTTCAAGAGCTGTCAACAACAAACTGGTCAAATGTCATTATTGTTTGGTAATGGATTAACACATCTAACATACATCACAGAACCAATAAAACAGGTTGAAAGAAAATGGATCTCTGATACGACAGATCTTATTCCAAAACGAATTCATCTCCCCTTGTTTCAATATATCCTGTCCTGAGCATATATGAAGTTTTCAAACAAACGTGGTTATTATTCAGGGTCATGTGATGCTTTTGAACACAACCGCTCACAAAACTGTATGTTGGCAAATATTCACCACTTTGTTATTTACAACCGCTCACAAAACTGTATGTTGGCAAATATTCACCACTTTGTTATTTACAACCGCTCACAAAACTGTATGTTGGCAAATATTCACCACTTTGTTATTTACAACCGATCACAAAACTGTATGTTGGCAAATATTCACCACTTTGTTATTACCTGTGTTTGACTCTGTTGAGAGGGTTTGACATCTTCTGTTAAACTTCTAGTATTGGAGATATAACTCAAACAGCAAACACTCATATAATGGGGCTTCTGGCAGGCTAAAAATAGATGGATAGGTATTTTATTCAGTAATGGAAACTTACATAGTTTTTTGTTACATAGAAATGTACAAACATAAATGTTACATTAAATGTGTAAGTTTATTTACAATGTCTATAAGCAGCTACATAGACATTAATTGTCAAATCAACAAAATCTGTTATAAAAGTTTGTCTGAGTTGATTTCACAATAAGAATTATTAAATGTAACATTCAAGGTCACCCATATATTTGTTTGTCAGAATCGTAAGCAAACTTTAATTGGATGAACCGTTTTTCATTTTCAGGCGTTTTGTCAGTCAATTATAGGAAAACAGAATGTTAGAAATGAGCATGTGGGAAGAGTTGCATTTTATTGAGTTTGACACTATTTCCAGTTGTATATCAGTGATATATAAGAACACCTATCCATGTTCTTAATATTTGACTCACCAGTTCTTTACAACATTCTTTCCAAGCCAGTGATTGTTCTCCTACATGTTCATGATTGGTAAGTGGTAAGACATCAATAAATTATCTCAATTTAAGTTAACCCTTAGAATGCTAGGTCATTTTCTAAAAATGGATTTTTGTGTTGTCTGCTTTCCAAAACATTAAATGCTTGCTTAATTTGGATTAGGAATGTGATCAGAGTAGCAAACAGGTAGGATCACAGGACAGCCGCGGCGGCTGGCCTGTGATCTAACCTGTTTGCATAAGAATAAGGTTAGTGTTATGTTTGGCAGAATGCTGGCAGTTCAGGGTCTCAAACAATGGACCCCAGTTCTCTTAGTTGTACAAACTCCTAATCGCCGCGATTTAAACCCTGGGAAACAATTCAAGAAAACCTGTATCAGTAAATATTTCGTTCTGGTCTACCTGCCAGTTTCCACTGCTTGACAGTACGAACTTAAAACATTCAGTGAGGAAGAACTATTTCAACCAATTCATAATGTCTATTTTCTGCCTAACTTCATCTCAACTGTATTCTCTGTCTACTCTATTCTGCCCAACCCCGACCGATTACACGACCGAAATCCTCCCCGTACGATGTACCCTGGGAACGAACCCAGCTTCCCCAGTGGGAATTACCAAGAAGGCCAGAGGAACAGGAAACTGAGATAACGATGCTTTAACCACAGTAATACTGTTGTGATGGACAAGTTTGTTGTAGACGAATGTTCTAACTTCCTAAGAAAGGGAGTTTGTCTTGTCGATCTAAATGAGCCAGTGGACAGGTGCAAACTATTTCCAAAACGACGAAAGTGTTTCGACGTCCCAAATAAAAAACATCGCAAGTAAAGAATAAAATCGAAAATCAATAGACGATGTCTCGCCAATGGGCTACAATTTATTGCCGTCATACTGCTCATGTGAATAATTTACCCTGTCCCCTAAACAAAAATATCATTTAGGAAAAATAAACAGTAGAACTTCCTTATCTTTGTTAACAAACGGGTCATGATTATGGAAAGGAACAACCACAAAAGGTAACTTATATAGAAGGAAACGAACATATTACCTGGATAGAGATGAATGAACATATATTCTTTAAAGTAAAGACAAACATACAACCTGGTAGATCTATTGATACTTCTGTGATAGACACTAGCCAAATACACGATACATGCCACTAAAAGAAGTTTATGACACGAGTTTTCTCCTGTGTTAATACTACCATAAAATCATCGGCAGGCTATAATATAAAAAATTTTGGTCGTATTACCATAGTTTTCTTAACCCTTTATCGAACGCCAAATTTTCGACTGTCCCCAATTTAAAGAGATTGCAGACGACATTTCAAAATGAACACAATTGAAAAACAACCTTCTGATAGCACAGGAAACATTGTGGGTAAAGGAGAAATTGCTCGTCAAGCGCACATTCTCCTTTTCCAACAACGTTTTATAGAGTCGTCTGCAAGAAACTGGTCAAATGTCGTTATTGCTTTGTAATGGGTAAACTGAACTCGAGGTTAGGGCAAAATAGTAGTTAAGGTATTCCACCATAGATGGAGAAAAGCCAAAACAAGTCAGAATAACAAATTTAGAGATTTAAGAGAACAAACGCCATACTGAAATCAAGTTTACTATCATAAACATTTTTATGGATGACATTTCTGATCGCCATCATTCTATTCATTCACGGTATTCGAATATTAACCCTTTCCCAAACAACACATTTTGGACTGTCCCAAACTGAAAGAGTTTGCAGACGACATTTCAAAATGTGATGAAATTGATTAATATTCTTTAGAACGAGCAATTTCTCCTATTCCCACAATATTTTCTGAAGTCGTCTGCAACAAAGTGGTCAAATGTCGTTAATGTTTGGGAAAGGGCTAATGTAAAATTGAAAATCATTTAGAGTTTATAACTATGTTATAACGGAAATATTGATATTATTTTTTCTATATATAAATTTAAAATCAGGTTAAGTCTGCAAAATGTCTTGGTAAACTCCTTTGAAATAATCAATGCTTCATGATTTACATTTTAAGTTGTTCTTAAACCAAAACAATAACATGTTTTCTATCAGGGGTGGAATGCCTTAAATATTTTTGTGTCATCCCTTTCCCAATTTGATGAGATAAGGTATCAGAGTAGTTAACAGGTTAGATCACAGGCCAGCTGCCAATTTACTTGGCGGCTGGTCTGGATCTAACCTGTTTGCATAATCAAGAAGTCGGTTTCAGCACTATATGGGTTAAGTACATTTTCTACTTATATAAGTAAATGAAGGACGATAGGAATTCGTTTTATAATTTACAATCATGTAGTCTATTCCATTCAATTGATGCTTTTGACCCAAGAAGTAGAGTTTCTTGAACTTATTTCTCACTTTAATCATTGCTTTTAACGACATGAAACAGTGAAATGGTTCTAATTTGGTCATTTGAAGATATATCCAATCTATAAAAATTAACTCATCTGTAAACATGTGTTATATGTACGTGTTATCCTAAACTGCAGCTTAAACACTTGTTAATACGAGTATACTAATTTGATGTTTTTCAATTTGTTGTAACTACAATATTGTAAACGCTGATATGTGTCTTTGAATTTGGTATTATTGTGTATGATATAGTTTTCGTCTGTATGTGTTTATATACATTTGTACTTATATGTATAATGGTTTTGATTTTTAATTCTTTGATAGATAGGCGACTCATACGATCAAATGCTTTGTATATTTTATATATGGGTCGAGGTGTTACCTCTTTTTCAGTTGTTAGAAATTGACTACCATATGTAAAACTTGTGATATATACAATGTGTTGTATGGTTGGCATTTTACCTTTTTTTCCTGTATAATCTATAAATATTGTTAACATAAATTCTCTTCATATTAATGAATTTCTTAACCCTTCTAAACTGTCCCAAATAGAAAGCGTTTGCAGACGATATTTCAAAATGTGATGGAATTGAAAAATACTTTCAGAAAGAGCAGAAAATCTGTTGGGAAAAGGAAAAATTGCTCGTCACGAGCAATTTCTATTTTCCCCACAATGTTTTCTAAACTCGTCTGCAACAAAGTAGTCAAATGTCGCCATTGTTTGGAAAAGGGTTAAAGATGTAATAACGTATTTCGATAACATCATGTACAGTGTATGGTGTTTTGTTAAATAACAGTTAAATATGTAATTTACGTTTTGTAATATGATAACAACCGACATATACATTAAAGTATTTTTAATCATAGTACATTTTAGCACCTAACGCCTTATATGAATGTTAATTCCTTGTTTTTTGCTGGTTATTTAGACACAAATGATAAGCTCTCATAATTTGGTAATCTAAATGGACTACGAATTGTTGACTGGTTAACATTTTGAACTGTTGACCACCTGCACATCGGTTATTTCTGCAAAGATCGTTCGGCATTATTCGGTGTTTTCCGACCAAGGTGGAGTGTACCGATTGCAGTTTGCAAACAATACGGTGACCTTATTCATAGTGCGTCGAAATTTTTCAGCTTTTCGAGCGTTTATATCATTCTTATATAAGTATATAAGTATTAAACTTGTTTTTCAAGTGAATAAAAAAATGAAGGCGTGAATATTTTTTGTGTTTGAACGTGTTCTCCAAATAAACTTTTATACAATACATTAAGAAATAAAATCAGTCTAATGTTTATAGGAAATCAGTATAATGTTTAAGCGAAATCAATTGAAGGTTTTATCAGAAATCAGTATTTTGACAAGGATAGAAATCAGTCAAAGGTTAATACGAAACTAGTCCAAGCTCAAAGGTCAGTCAAAAGTTATGGAAAATCAGTCTTAGGTTCATGAGAAATCAGTCAAAGCTTTATGGAAAATCAGTCTAAGGTTTGTGGGAATTCAGTCTAAGGTTAATGGGAAATCAGTCTCAGGTTTGTGGGAAATCAGTCTAAGGTTATGGGAAATCAGTCTAAGGTTTATGGAAAATCAGTATAAGCTTTATTGTAAATCAGAATAAGATTTATGGGAAATAACTCTAAGGTTTATGGGAAATCAGTCTAAGCTTTATTGGAAATCAGTCTAAGGTTTGTGGGAAATCAGTCTAAGGTTTGTGGGAAATCAGTTCAATCTTTGTGGGAAATCAGTCTAAGGTTTATGGGAAATCAGTCTAAGGTTTATGGGAAATCAGTCTAAGGCTTGTGGGAAATCAGTCTAAGGTTTGTGGGAGGTCAGTCTAAGGTTTGTTAGAAATCAGTGTAAGGTTTGTAGGAAATCAGTCTGAGGTTTATGTGAAATCCTTATTTAGGTTTGTGGGAAACCAGTCCAAACCTTATGGGCAATCAGTCCAATCTTTTTGGGAAATCAGTCTAAGCTTTATGAGAAACAGTCCAAGCTTTGTGGGAAATCAGTCCAAGCTTTGTGGGAAATCAGTCTAAGCTTTGTGGGAAATCAGTCTAAGCTTTATTGTTAATCAGTATATGCTTTATGGGAAATAAGTATAAGGTTTATGGGAAATCAGTCTAAGTTTAATGGGAAATCAGTCTAAGCTTTATGGGAAATCAGTCCACGCTTTGTTGGAAATCAGTCCAAGCTTTGTGGGAGATCAGTCGAAGGTTTGTTGGAAATCAGTCGAAGGTTTATGGGAAATCAGTCAAAGCTTTGTGGGAAATCAGTCTAAGGTTTGTAGGAAATCAATATTAGGTTTATGGGAAATCAGTCTAAGCTTTGTGGGAAATCAGTATATGGTTTACGGGAAATCAGTCTAAGGTTTATGGGAAATCAGTCTAAGGCTTATGGGAAATCAGTCTAAGGCTTATGGGAAATAAGTCTAAGGTTTACGGGAAATCAGTCAAAGGTTTGTGGGAAATCAGTCTAAGGTTTGTAGGAAATCAATCTTAGGTTTATGGGAAATCAGTAGAAGCTTTATGGGAAATCAGTCTAAGGTTTGTGGGAAATCAGTCTAAGGTTTGTAGGAAATCAATCTTAGGTTTATGGGAAATCAGTCCAAGCTTTGTGGAAAATCAGTCTATGGTTTATGGGAAATCAGTCTAAGGTTTATGGGAAATCAGTCGAAGGTTTATGGGAAATCAGTCGAATGTTTGTGGGAATTCAGTCTAAGGTTAATGGGAAATCAGTCTCAAGTTTGTGGGAAATCAGTCTAAGGTTATGGGAAATCAGTCTAAGGTTTATGGAAAATCAGTATAAGCTTTATTGTAAATCAGAATAAGATTTATGGAAAATCAGTCTAAGTTTTATGGGAAATCAGTCTAAGGTTTATGGGAAATCAGTCTAAGGCTTGTGGGAAATCAGTCTAAGGTTTGTGGGAAGTCATTCTAAGGTTTGTTAGAAATCAGTGTAAGGTTTGTAGGAAATCAGTCTGAGGTTTGTTGGAAATCCTTATTTAGGTTTGTGGGAAACCAGTCCAAACCTTATGGGCAATCAGTCCAATCTTTTTGGGAAATCAGTCTAAGCTTTATGAGAAACAGTCCAAGCTTTGTGGGAAATCAGTCCAAGCTTTGAGGGCAATCAGTCTAAGCTTTGTGGGAAATCAGTCTAAGCTTTATTGTTAATCAGTAAATGCTTTATGGGAAATAAGTATAAGGTTTATGGGAAATCAGTCTAAGTTTAATGGGAAATCAGTCTAAGCTTTATGGGAAATCAGTCCACGCTTTGTTGGAAATCAGTCCAAGCTTTGTGGGAGATCAGTCGAAGGTTTGTGGGAAATCAGTCGAAGGTTTATGGGAAATCAGTCAAAGCTTTGTGGGAAATCAGTCTAAGGTTTGTAGGAAATCAATATTAGGTTTATGGGAAATCAGTCTAAGCTTTGTGGGAAATCAGTATATGGTTTACGGGAAATCAGTCTAAGGTTTATGGGAAATCAGTCTAAGGCTTATGGGAAATCAGTCTAAGGCTTATGGGAAATAAGTCTAAGGTTTACGGGAAATCAGTCTAAGGTTTGTGGGAAATCAGTCTAAGGTTTGTAGGAAATCAATCTTAGGTTTATGGGAAATCAGTAGAAGCTTTATGGGAAATCAGTCTAAGGTTTGTGGGAAATCAGTCTAAGCTTTGTGGGAAATCAGTCTAAGCTTTATTGTTAATCAGTATATGCTTTATGGGAAATCAGTCTAAGGTTTATGGGAAATCAGTCGAAGGTTTATGGGAAATCAGTCGAAGGTTTATGGAAAATCAGTCGAAGGTTTGTGGGAAATCAGTCTAAGGTTTGTAGGAAATCAATCTTAGGTTTATGGGAAATTAATCTAAGGTTCATGGGAAATCAGTCCAAGCTTTGTGGGAAATCAGTCCAAGCTTTGTGGGAAATCAGTCTATGGTTTATGGGAAATCAGTCTAAGGCTTATGGGAAATCAGTCTAAGGCTTATGGGAAATCAGTCTTAGGTTTATGGGAAATCAGTCTAAGGTTTGTGGGAAATCAGTCTAAGGTTTGTAGGAAATCAATCTTAGGTTTATGGGAAATCAGTAGAAGTTTTATGGGAAATCAGTCTAAGGTTTGTGGGAAATCAGTCTAAGGTTTGTAGGAAATCAATCTTAGGTTTATGGGAAATCAGTCCAAGCTTTGTGGAAAAGCAGTCTATGGTTTATGGGAAATCAGTCTAAGGTTTATAGGAAATCAGTCGAAGGTTTATGGGAAATCAGTCGAAGGTTTATGGGAAATCAGTCGAAGGTTTATGGGAAATCAGTCGAAGGTTTGTGGGAAATCAGTCTAAGGTTTGTAGGAAATCAATCCTAGGTTTATGGGAAATCAATCTTAGGTTCATGGGAAATCAGTCCAAGCTTTGTGGGAAATCAGTCTATGGTTTATGGGAAATCAGTCTAAGGCTTATGGGAAATCAGTCTAAGGTTTATGGGAAATCAGTCGAAGGTTTATGGGAAATCAGTGTAAGCTTTGTGGGAAATCAGTCAAAGTCTTATAGGAAATCTGTCTATGGTTTATGGGAAATCAGTCTAAGGCTTATAGGAAATCAGTCTAAGGTTTATGGGAAATCAGTCTATGGTTTATGGGAAATCAGTCCAAGGTTTATGGGAAATCAGTCTAAGGTTTATGGGATCTGATTCTTAGATTTATGGGAAATCAGAATAAGGAAACGCAAAATAAAACTAAGGTTTTTAGGAAATTGTTCCAAGATTTATGGGAAATCAGTCTAAGGTTCATAAGAAATCAGTCTATAGTTTAAGGGGAATGTCATCATGAACTGAGGAAGACTCCTTACTGTCCATATCACTGGAAAAGACGGATAGAACCAGTAATTATACGATAGTCAGTCTGGAGACTACATGTCTTGAAAATTCAGGTCAGTTTTCACTGTGCTTTGCACTCATTTGGAGGGGAGGTGGTTATTACGAGTTCCGCGGCCTTCTTTACAAAGGTTAGTACTACAACCTTTTATCGCAAACGTAAATATAAACAAGAAAAGAGTATATCAGAAAAGTTTTATCTTAGACGTGAACGGACCATCAGTTCTACCTGTGAAATTATCGTATTCTTGAACGCATGTCTACTTTTGTTCACAAAAATAAACTTACATTTGACATTCAAAGGTTACGACAAATTTGTAAAAGTATACGTACTGTTACACTTCTTTGTGAAACAGGCCCCAGTGTTCTAAATTTAAGATCTCTAGTTTGTTTATAGTTGTTGTTCACAGAAGAGAAAATTTGAAAGTCAAAATAAAATGTTGTTTAAACAAAAAAGAATCTATTTTATTGTTAGGTATACAAGTAGAAGTAGCTATTAGAAGCATAATTAATTCAGGAAGAGTCAATTCATCTAAGTTTTCTAATTTTCTGTTAAAAACACGTTAAAAACACGTTAAAAAATAAAAACGATATAATTTTGCTTCCAAAGATTTTTTTCAGTGCGTATCATATATCTGTTCAGCTCTAAAGACATTATTTTCTAACTTCCAAATTTCCTCACATCTTTGAACAAACATCTTTAAAGAATACTAAGTTATTAGAAACGTTCGAAAAAACAGGAGCCAGAGAAGATGACGTCACGTTTTTATGTCCTGTACGCGTTTTTATGTCCTTTACGTTTGCATCAACAAAAAAGCTGTACGAATTGGTTGGTAACAGGCAAAACAGTGTGTCAATTCGAATATGTGTTCCCATATCCTCATACAGAATAAATAGTTTTATATATGTACAATATTTTGTGGTATTGACGGAAGGATGACTTGTTTATAAAGAGCAATTTGTCTGTTTGTAAGAGTGGCTTCAAAAGCCTTCTGACACAGGCATGTTACGGTGATGTATAGAGGAGTAACGCGATGCGCTATAAAGGATTCTAAAATGACTCTTTCTAAAATTAACCCAACGATAGAACTGCGTACGGGACCACGGGATCATTAGATGTCGGAAAGAACTGCTAAATGAGGCTGTTTTGTATCGGTCTCCAATACAAACACCTGTCTTTAATTAACCCATTACCAAACAATAACGACATCTTAACACTTTGCTGGGAACGACTCTGTAAAACATTGTGGGAAAGGAAGATATTGCTCATAACCAGCAATTTCTCCTTTTCCCAAAATGTTTCTACTTTATCAGAAGATTACTTTCCAATTTCCATCATATTCTTAAATGTCGTCTGCAAACGCTTTCAATTTGGAACATTAAACAATTTGACGTTTGGCTAAGACTGCTTGATATCCATTTACTGTCACCTTATTAAAGAGGATAGACTGACCACCCTCAATAAGACCTCAGTTTTCGCGTATGTCCCAATCAGCATTTTGTCCTTATGCATGAAAATGCCGTCTCATGTTTGGACTAAGGGTGCGTCAGCACCTTTGTCCATTGAATTTACATACCACTCTTTGAGAAACGGTAATTTATCGATACACAAACAGCGGTCTGACCCCCATTACTCATTAAACATCCGCCTTCACTGTGCGGACTAATACCTTCTTGGAACTAGGAATGTAGTCCGGAGTTACTCGCCTTTTTTGCTCTATATTATTATAACTGTTGCCTCATGAGAAATCGTAAAATGTCCAGATGTTCGAAAAATAGACTATCGTTCTGTCTCTGTTCACAGAAATAATGATTATAGTAAGGGTGGTGAAAGGAGCAGCTGTTTTCCTCGAGATGTTGCCCGAAGAAATTATCAAATGTATCCTTAATCATCTTGCTTTAAACGCACATTAGTCCTTCAGCGCTATCAGCGCTTTGATTCCTTACTGTTGTAATGTAATATATTGGAAGAATGAATGATTTGTGCCTATAGGCCTTCCGACAATAATGATCGTATTTGGTGGTTCAAAGAATGTTGTTTTATGCATGTTAGAAATTACCGTAGATGGTTTCTTTTACATTGGTTGCATTAAGGTATTCAACACTAATTACACCAAACAATTTATTCATTACGAAATAACAAAACAAAAATATTACATGCAGATTGATTAGGTAAGAAAAGTTGTTTGGCATGTCTTCTGATTTCTTTCCTGATTCGATCTAGCCTGCTTACCCTACTTGTTGCTCGTTACGTGTTGGAATTCAATGCTTAAAACCGATCACCCAGGTGTTTGTCTTTGGCGTTCACTATTTTGAGAGCTAAGATGCAAACGCCTTGGTGACTGGGATCGGTAAGTTTAGCAGCAATCGGAACTCCTCAGTGTAGCTAACTCTGATGATCCAAGCTATAACTGCGTGAATATCTACGTCTGGATCATTCGGACTACAGTGTAGCCTGGTGTTATGTCCAGTGCGTATATCCCGCAGTATATATACAGTTCAGGGTACCGTTTTACGAAGTCATTTAGCCCTTTATCAAACACCAAATTTTCGACTATCCCAAATTGAAAGAGTTTGCAGACGACGTTTCAAAATGTGATGAAATTGGAAGAGAGTCTTCTGATAGAGTAGAAAGCACTGTGGGAAAAAGAAAAATTGCTCGTTAAGAGCAATTTCTCCTTTTCCAACAATGTTTTACAGGTTTGTCTGCAACAAACCAGTCAAATTTCGTCATTGTTTGTTAATGGGTTAAGAAGTCACATAAGGAAAATATTTGCGTAAGGCATAACCGATATACATGGATTGCGCCTTTAAAAAGGAGAACATACTGCAGTGTAACATGTAATTGAAAGCGTCTCGGAAAGACGATTTCAATAACGTGTTTCTTTGCGATACTGCTTATCTCGATAAAGAAACTTGAATGGAAAGTTATTTTGAACTCATGCACATTTTATGCGTAACTACTTCTAGGTGCTGTAGAAGACCACATTGGAAAACATTCGGATGAGACTTAATCATCTCATCGTCAAAAAATGTGGCCTTCATTAAGGAACTCCACTAGACTAAGCGCATCGATAAAGGGAGTTGACCATCTTTGTGCTTATGGACTTTAAAGCTGATTGGTCAAAGATGTTAGAAAATTGGAAGTCAAAACGGATTTTTTCAAAAACTTATCCACAGATTTACTATTGAATGACATGCATTGACTGCGGATAACAACTGTTCGTATGTAAGTTTTAGCGCCTGTATACAGTGAATTATAATGTTTTTAAATCCAAAGACGTTGCAATGGTTTTGAGATATCATGCATACATACTGTACATAGTTGTATTGTTTATTTCTATTTAAATTCATAATAACAGTATGTATGTGATTACATTTTAATGAAATTATTATATTTGAATTATGTTTTCAATTACCAGTTATAATAGTATTCCATACAACAAAACAAGACTAAAACTATTCCTTTGTGACTTCAAAATGATGTAATCTGTACACAAACACCTTTAACACATATATATGTCTAACGTTTTACTGGTTGCACTTAACGATTGGCACTGTGATAAAATATTCGTTCGTTCGTAGTCAAAAAGACATGTCCCTCGTAAACAAGAAAAAAGCTTGGATTATTCAGACAAATGAACATCCTTGTATTAGAAATATTTCCCCACATGAACAATTCCGTATGCTCTTAACGTTAAACCAGACGTGTTTTCCTGCATTTGCAGACGTGATCTTTCAGCTCATTCCAAACACCGTAAGGTCGTGCAACCAAAGGTAAAAACAAGCTATTCATTAACAAGTTCAAGTTCAAGTTCAAACATTTATTAGCATAACATTTACATGTCGTTGCTACATACATACATACATACATATATTTACATAAACATACACATACAATCTATAATTATTATTATTATTATCATTTTTATTATTATTATTATTATCATGATTATAATTAAGTAAGTTAATTTTATCAATAATCATACAATTGTGGAGGCTTGTGTGACATCGCTATATTCTGAGTCACGTATAGTATTAGCTAAGTAAATAAATTTTCCAAGTTTGCATAAAACATTCTTTTTTTGGCTGTTCATTAATAGTTTAAATTTGTTATAAGTTGGCCATGTATAGTAACATTTTGGTATTAAAGTTTTTCTAAGATCACGATATTTTGGACAAATCATTAAGAAGTGGAATTCATTTTCTATGGTATTTTGAGAGCACATTTTGCATAGCCTATTTTCTTTTGGTGTATTATTGAACCTACCTGATTCTATTTCTAAATGATGTGAAGAACATCTTAATCTCGACAGTGCAATTCTATGTTTGTTGTTATCAATATAATTAAGATAAGTTTCAGGTTCAAAACAACATTTAAAAGATAAATAGCATTGAAGCTTTCCGGAACACTCTATTTCCGAGAACCAGTTTTGTATGTAACAGTCTTTTATACGATTAATTACTTGATCAATGCCTATTTCAAAAACATCTAAATTGATAAAATAGCTTAAACCAAGACTATCTAACATACTTTCGATTTCGTTATATAGGTAATTAATAGGGTTGCCATGACTGTCTTTCATGTTAAAAACTTTATACATAAGAGAAGTTGTTGATTTACAAAGCCTAAACCAATACTTAACAATTGAAATCTTTCGTAAAACAATGAGTGGATATCTTCCAAATTCACCATAAATTAACATAAACCCAATACTTAACATCTTGTCGTCACTTGGGTTTAACCCTTTACCAAACGCCAAATTTTCGACTGTCCCAGATTGAAAGAGTTTGCAGACTGCATTTCAAAATCTGATGAAATTGAAAAATTATCTTCTGATAGGGCAGAAAACATTGTGGGAAAATGAGAAATTGCTCGTTAAGAGCAATTTCTCCTTTTGCCACAATGTTTTCCAGAGTCGTTCGCAACAAACTTGTCAAATGTCGTTATTGTTCGGTATCTGGTTAAAATACATACACAAATCAAACTACATAGATATGATACAAGTTTTACACAAAAAGAAATAGGTGACGGATGTATGAAGTTGCTACAGTCGTAACACCAAACAGTTTAATAAGTCTTGCGTGATGCACCGGCCCACAAGCAAAGTAGCGCTAAACCGGTCAGGAGTGGATTGACTCGAACTGAAAATATAACGCATAACAATTAAAGAAAATGCAAAAGAAGGCGTTGGTGACAAAACTGTAACAATTTTACGACTTGAAATCGAACTGTTATAATGTCAAACTCCTCACAGTGATCTCCCTCTATGGGGATGATCACTGCCATCACAAATGTCATGTGACCACCTACTTAGAAACGAAAATTGCATAACAAGATGGCGGCAAAACTAAAAAATTGTAATCCATTACTGCTTTATTTATAAACAAAACTAATTTTCTTGGTCAGAAATCAATACAACAAGATATTGTTACTGGATTAACTCAGATATCCGGTAATCTCTTAACAAAACAGCATCATTTGAATTTCATCCAAATCTAGATGAAAAATCTTGTGGTGGAAGTGGTCTATGCAGCGTAGCAAGGGGAGATCACTGTGAGGAGTTTGTTATAATGTTAGAGCTCGGTGGTCTTACCAAGATGCTTGTAAAAACCATTTGAATGCTGGGTAATTTTCTAAATAGATTTTTGTGTCGCCTGCTTTCCCAAACCTTAAATATCTGCTTAATTTTGACGAGGAAAGATACTCAAAGAAGCAAAAAGGTAAGATCACAGACCAGCCGCCAATCTACTTTGCATCTGGCCTGGATCTAACCTGTTTGCATAAGCATGAAGTCAATTCCAGCACTGTAAGCTTAGAGCGTTTAAATACCAGTGAGCGTTTGGAATAGTCATTTTCCATCGTATATATGGTATTCATAAGTTTTAATGTACTTGTGGAGCAAGTCACGAATGCTTTGAAAGGGAAATTTGCTTAAAACCAGCAATTTCTCTTCCTGATAAATGCTTTCTATCAAATACTATTAAAGAGACGATGTCATTGTTCGTTTAAAAAGATTGTTTTAGTGAGGAAACACGATAGTATCTTGTTCAGGCACCAATTCTCAACTTTGCGAAATAATTCAAGGAGGTATACAAATACAAAGGCATCCACCTCCAAGCCATATATTTCTGAAATGCTAAAAAGAAATGTATTTGTTCGGTCAACACTATGCATATTTGGAATAAATTTTTAAATCCTTTTTCATTACAAAAGCTTTCTATTACAAAAGCTGTTCTTAAGACAGCACGCTTGACTTATCAACAAAGTGTTCGAGGGGAAACATGTATTACGCGGTGGATAGTTATCTTTTTCTGATATATGAAGTTGAACATAAAAAAAGATTTAAGCAATATTTTCTTTGTTAAAAAAGCAGTAAGTCTTTTCTTTGAAGTCTGCAGCAAAGTTATGAGACTTGGTCAGTTACCTTACATTACTACATTATAATCCATATCCCGTGTGTGAAGTTTTGCTACATTCCCTATAGTAGTAAATGAGATAAAAAAAAAAGGAGAAGGAAAGGGGGGGGGGGCTCACATAACTTTAACCAAGATTTTCGACTTCAAGTACTAACGGGTGAGGGCATACTTTTCTTAAACTCCAAGCCAAAGGTATATTACACGGTCAGGAACCTTACATAACGACCAAAAACACATGCGTAGCTTCAATCTACTTCAAACCAATAATTTTGGGATACCACTTTGAACATAAAACCTTGATCAATATTCTCGAAGTACAAAAGATGGTATAACCCTCACAAGAAAAGCAAAAGACAAAAAAGCGTGCTTTGGTCAGTGACCTTACATTATGATCATAAAGCTCATGTGTTCAACCACATTCCCGGAAGTATCTAATGAGATACAAACCTGCACGACTTAGTACCAAAGAGGGCATACTTGCTCAAAATCAAAACCAGAGTAATCGTACTTGGTCAGCGAATTAACATGATGATCACAAACACATATGTGAAGTTTCAATATACTCCTTGCTGTTAATAATGAGAAACCCCACGGTGTAACACCGACGATCGGTTAAGAAGAACAGCTCACCTGATTCATGGAACAGTCGAGCTAACAATTAGACTGTTTTGATTTTTTGATAGGAACTACTTTACGTCATAACCGTGCAGTGTACAATAATGAATGTTATATTACCCGAGGTAGAACTGGAACTACTTTCATTAGGGTCGTTGTCAAGGATTTTGAATGCTGCCGACACGTCATACGTCCTACCGGGAGTGGCCTTCTCAACGGATCTGCGGCGTCTTCTACCCGGTGATTGCGAGACTGTCGCTGCAGGCATAGTGGTAGTCGTTGTCGTTGTCGTGTAAGCACCCTGAATTCAGATATAAGCTCATTCCATCATATGGCAACCATAGCCAGGTCTATATTGAAAGCAACAACGACCGACACAAAGTCATTTGAAAATTTAAACTTTTATTATACATGTATATCGGTGAAGACCATTGCGACAAAAGGATAAATTGCTCAATTTGAGCAATTTATCCTTTTGTCACAGTGGTTTTCACTCTAGCGGATGCGTTAACGTGGGGTTTTACAAATCGTTCTTACTAATTAGGTAATTGGACCGGCGTTATTATTATGTTTTCCACCTTTCTGATTATTTTAAATGTATCCCGATGCACATGCACATAGAGACACGGCAAAGAAGTTTTATTAAGTCAGAAATTGATCGACCTGAGCACGTTTAGTATTTTCTTTATCAATGTCTTTTCTTTATCAATCATTTTTTTTATGAAACCGCCGTAAGAGAACGGTTGTCTTATTGATAACTTATATGTATATAAGTATATATCCATAGATGTATATGAATAAACATTTGACACTTTCTTTAAGACATTTTCTACCTTAATACATTAAGAATTGATGTGTGTAGGGGTGAGCGTGTGTATATATGTGGGTGAGGTGGGTGTGTGTGTGTGTGCGCGCGTGCGCGTATGTATGTTTACCATTCCTACAAGTGTTTGCGAAGATGAATTTATTGTTATATTCTTTGTCAACCATAAGCTGCATATTCTTCAGTTGAAATAAAATGTTCTTCAGCTTCTTCTATCTTATTTTCCTTTTCGCTACTAATCGCAAAGATCTCGAAACGCATTTTCAACAGTCGATAGGCTGAAAGACTGTGACAATAAAGTGCTCAAAATGAAAATATTGTCTTTTAGTTGCATTGCTTTGGTTACTTCAAATAGAAAATTCATGTTGGTAACGATGCTATCCTCATAAAGCTTTTAATCCTTGCGCATATGATTGTTTGTCCTCATGTGTACTCACACCACAGTCCTTTGTCTGGCAAATAGTGACGGTACATGTAACCCTAACCACCTCTGAGGATTGGAAACGGAAGGCATACATAGCTGCTACTGCAGATCCTTTGTCTGCTATAACGAAATTCTCCAACAGATTCACGTCCACGGCTTTTCTGAAATGTAATAAAACGGCGTGAAAAGTATTTCAGTGAAGAGCTTTTGTGATGTTGTCAAGTAGAAATAATGTTATCTTTTTGTATTGTAATGCTATGCAAAATGAACCCAAACGGCTGAAACTGTGTGTGTATATAAGACTTACAAGGGTTCAAATCCCTGTAGAGTGATTTACATGAGAGGTACTTTTCCAGTTGACTAGCTAAAACCCGATGGTTCTACCCAGCTTATCAAACCTTTATCTGCAGCCACGTTTTGGATCTTTATCCAACATTATGAAGCAAGCATCGCAACGTATCGAAAATAATTTTGACGCGATGTTAAACCCGTATAAATCAGATAAAGTATTTAGTCTTGCTTAGCTTCAAAACTAAAGTGGATGTTTGGTATTTTCAAAAGTGTTGAGATATGCCAACATCTGCAGAAAATGATCCAAAAGAGCAACAAGCTGAAATGCAACGAAGTATAAATGTTCCATGACAGAACAACAGCCAGAGCAAATATACATACACAACTCTATGGAAAGCGTTACTTTTGAAAAGTTTACAATGGCGATTTGGTATAAAAATCACGAGCAATTGATTAACTTTCACCTTTTTTCGGTTATATTCAGCGAATCAATAATTCAGTCCTAATCGCTTATCCATTTCGTTATATTGTAATGATCAACCAGTAAATATAGCCTGCATGGATACATCAAATCCTCTTCGTTTACGTTCATAACAGCATATTTTTCATTTGACTTGTTTATATTGAAACATATCAAATACACTTTTGAATATGCTCCTCGATGTTTTATTTGAGAAAAACAATGGTCTGGGGTTCAGCGTCATACTCGGGATACAAGGGTCGTGAGTTCGAATCCTGTGAGATACGCTGTCCATTTTGCCATCTTCTTTACATAAAACAGATTTTTAATTTTAACTGTCTGTTTTAAGATATGAAGATTTAAACTTTAATTTTTAACTGACCATGTATGATAGCAGTCATGCTAATCACAATATTTAGCTGCAAACGTCGATAGATTAAAAAAATTTATTTAAAAAAAATCTTAAGAAAAAAGAATAATAATATTATAATAATAAACCTGAACTCAAAATTAAGATATGTTTTTGATGAAAAGAAATGATCGCATATTGACCATTTTTATAGCTTACCCGTTGGTTAGCAGTTCCTCATATTCGGTATTGCCATTACCCTCCGTAGCTGAGCAATTCATCGGCAAAACATAGAGATCTGTCCAAAGAAATAGACAATGCGATAGTATCAATACAATACTCTTTCAACTCGAGGTTATGAAAAGACATTATGCCTGAAAAGTCTCTGTTCAGAATTTCCTTTTTACAGTGTATCTTAACGATGTGATTAGGTTCCTTGTTCAGCATTCATTTGGGTTCCCTTTGTAAAGTTGGGGACAAACGTTGATTCTCAAAACAGGTGTCTATTTCAAGGAATATAATGTATCTTCATTTCGTAGGCAATACCTTTGATATTGTTTGGAAGGGTACGGATTTAATTATTACCATACATGACAATGTCATTCAGATTGCTTTCGATGGAAATGTTTAATTTTATGAATAAGCTAGCTTCTTAAAAGTGCTTATTCACTTGGGAATCATATTAAAATATGTTTAAACTAATTCTGTTGTGTACAGTTGTTTAATATATAATTAAAAGTAGCTATGAAAGCATAATTAATCAAAAGGAAATGTCAATTTAACTAAGTATATCTAGTTTATGTGAGGTAGATCTCAAAAGCAACCACCCGATTACATGTTACGTCGCTGTATACACACTTTAAAGAATTCAACACGATTTAATTCGGCATCCAGTGACTATTATTAAGCATATACTATATAAGAGTACAGCTAATATAGTTTGATATAGCATTTTTCTTCTTATATAAGCCTTAATAAAATGTGATTATTTACGCTTTGTAAAATATAGTCTAGTGTTGCTTTCAATTCGGAGTGTACTTAATACCACTTACATGTAGAATCGTTCCAAATGAACCATCCCTACCTTTTCTAAATATAATCTATTTAATCGTTTTATGTATACTACTAGTTAATTTTAAGAATGGTGTATAAGGCATTTTTGTGTAAACAAGTTTGTTGCCTTCCAGTACCCATTGTCATTTCTAGACAGTCCGAGACATAATCATTATTTTACAGCTTCCTCTCTAAAACATTGTTGTCCAGTCTTTGGATTCTTCAAAAAAAGTTTGTTTATCAATTCTCCAACTTCTAACATAAAGAAAGTTTTTTTTCTTTTAACTCCAATCATCTCTATACCGATTAAGAAATGCTGTTAGGTGATAAGCAGTTATGAAAAACATGAAACTTGAAATGGCTACTTTACCTTTTTGGGTTTCAATGATAGTAAGGTTTAACTTTTCCCCAAGATGTGACGTTTGTGGTGTTATTGTCATTATCAGATCAATATTGCCCAAATCAAACGCATGCGTTTCGTGGGAATAGGCATTTGTCTGATTAACGCTGCGAGGAAAAATAAAAATAATTACAGTCGTCCTTACAGGATTTTATCTTATATATGGCAAACAGGCTTCATTAATAAACATTGTGACAAAGGTTAAATTTTCTCATGATAATCTATCAAGGTTTTCTCTGTGTAGATTAGTTAGTGACACATTTATTTGTAAATGTTTTCATCTTTAACACAATTGTTTACATAAGGAATGTGTTATACTCATTCATCGTATCTATTCTCTAACTCATTTGAACGATATATTGCAAGTGCTTGATTCCATGACATAACTTTTTGAAGATATTCTACCTGTTTAAAACAAATTTATCTCACAGATTAAGAGTATTCATATTTTTGTTTTTAAATAGAATGTCCTCTACGAATAAAACAACAATATAGATCTATCTAGTGTCATAGAACTAGATTATTGATTCTCAACTCCATCCGCTTCTTAAAGTCATACTTGCACCCGTTTACACTTAAATTGTGAAAGTTCTATAATAATTGACAAATAACTTAAAAGTACTCTGAATCTTCTTTAACAGAAGACTGATACTGTAACACGTTAACATGATGTGTTAAAAAAGAGGGAATATGGTATGGTTATATTGTTTACAATTATCCCTTTGAAAGACATTACCTCAGATATTTTGGTCCGGGATTAATAAACGTAAGAGAATTAATATCAACAATCATTATCACTCAACAAAAGACCATTTTCATTTTCTAACATTCTATGTTGCTGAAATCCCGTGAGTCATATAAATCATATGTAATATGACTTTTGTACCTGTCAACTCTTTTAAGATAACGCCGATTTAAAAGTAAATACCGGAATTGCTTCTTGCACATATTTCTATAGTCACGTGACAAGAGTGGTTGAATTTATCCAAAAACCAACGTGGCGATGGTATCTTAAAAAAGCACCTCTTTTAAAAGGGTTTTGCAATTTCTGCAATCCAAATTATCTATATCTTTTTTGTTCGGTTATAAACGGGGTTGAATGCTGTCGATAAGCCAGACTTATGTTAATTCGATCAATTTTGTCGTTGTATCGCTAGAATAAACAAGTCATTTTTTTTCGAAAAGTTATTATACAAATATATGGGATTGTCCTTCTATTGAAAAGAATAAATGAGTTACACTAACCTTATAGGCTTCGCGGTGACTACCCTTTGAATGCCTCCTTCCGGGAAATAGCAATTCAACTCGTATGCGTGGTTATTTTTTCCACCAACGATGTTAGAACTGGTTTGGTTCATTAGGTAAACATAGATGGGCAAACTCTACAAAATAGAAGAAAATCTTGGAATGAGCAACGTCTACCAAAATCTTAAACTGCTCTTATATTGTGAGACTGACGTTACATTGCGGTTTTTATGTCAAGATGCTATTGAACAACAAGACCTCGCCTTCCCTTAGAGGTATTGGTGATATTTAATGCAAAATATTTCGATTTACATGTTCCTTGCATCCCTGTTGAAATGTATGTGTTTCTTATCTTAATAGGTATAACTTTATAAATGAATAGAGAGGTAACTTGATTGATTAATCAATCCATTGTTAAAGAATAGATAAATAGATAAAGACGACAAGACAGAGAAAGCCAGCAGATTAAAATGATTTTTCATGAGCTATGATGGTCTTAACTTGTTACAAGAATCGTATACATAGAATGTTATATATGAAGAGCTGTTTTCGATTTCCAGGCAGATTTGTTAGAAATTTCATGTCGAACGAGGGGTTTAAAATATGTTCGAAAACTATCGTGAACGATGCCCGTATGTATATTTGTTTTTCATAATCGTATCTGTAAGATTTATGGATGTTTCATTACGATGATTTCAAAACGGATTTACTTCCTATATCGCACTTTGGTTAGATATCGCCAATCAAGCTTATTCATGCGCAATTGATGCTTGTATTTCTAAGTTTCTGCTAATACAGTAACATCCCATATGCTTTCGCAACGGGGTTTTAATAGGAATAGATTGTTAAACTTGATACCGATGATAAAAAAGAAAAGACAATCTGTCATTGTTCCTCCTTAACCTTTAGAATACTGGGCAATTTTCTAAAAATAAATTTTTGTGTCACCTGCTTTTCAAAACCTTAAGAATCTGCTTAATTTTGATGTAGAAAGATACCCAAAGTAGCAAACAGGTTAGATCACAAGTTAGTCGCCAATTTACTTGGCAGCTGGCTTGGATCAAATTTGTTTGGGTAAGCATGAAGTTGGTTCCAGCACTATAAGGGTTATTTCGCCAAGTTTGGAATTTACGTACTGTATCGCAATTTGTTAATACAATATCGCTGGTATTCAGACCGGATCCTGCAAACTGACAACTATCTTGGTCAGCCGTACCGATTTTCAGTACGCTTGATTCATTTCTATCTTGACCGATTGCAATTCTGGGACTTTTTGCCATTGCACCTGTCGTTTTTATTGTGATCGTTCCATCCATCGAACAGTCTGTTGAAAAAGATATACAATTTCAATCTTGCATTAGCAAAACATTTATATGTTGTTTCTAACATATTTACATACCATCATGACAAACACTATAAACACAAAGAAACACTGTTATCCATGGTTATGAATACCATTTCATAGGCGTAGGAGCATTTTCATTATTGGGGGGAGGGGGTAACTTCAGATGAGGACCGGTCTATGAATAGATGTTCCTTTCATGACTATTCATGCATTTACAAATTCAATAACATTATAAGAGTGAAAAGAAAGCGTATGAACATGTGTTTCTTTAATAAAAAAAAAAAAAAAAAAAAAAAAAGGATATGCCAGATCGATCTCACTCGGAAATCAAATGTATTGATCTACACAAAAAGTGACTGCGATCAGGCTATCGCAGCCACGAATTCAACTAATTCACACTGTCAAAGAATCAAATTATTCTTGAAGCTTTAGCTAACAATTGAAGACAATATTGAGTCTGACTCCTTAAAACACGTTTTACACCACTGTTTTCGTCAATCAAGACTTCCTGGGTATCTTTGTGAGCTGAGTTTTCATTGGATAAACCTGATGAGTTCAGATTGCCATTGTCGATGATGACGTTAAACAGATTTTGGTTATTGTTCGTAACAAAAGGTGAATTGGTATTAGATAAAGCACAAAAATGCACATTTATTTTTATTCCGCTGGTAAAATTCGTTTCTTTCATTTTCTTTTCAAATATCTTCATTTGCCATTGTAAATATGGGGGCAAACTATACTCTGCCCCCCCGTCTGGATATTAGGGAGGCCGGCCCCCCTTGCCCCCCAGCTCTTACGCCTATGCATTTACATCAACGCAATTTCTTGCGTTGAGAAGGGGAGAAGAATGAAATAAATGATTTGTCCCAACTAGTGTGTTCTAGTAAGACATAAGACGCTCGGTGAAGACATTAGATTTTCGTTGTCTATGGATAGTATGCACGACGGTGGGTACTCTATGAAGAGGTAGGTACGCACCTGTTATCTAGGTTGCACGCTTTCGTTTTTAAATTAGTAGGCAAAATATTTCATAATCAGACCACATATGATGATATATGGTATCAGTTTTGTTCTTCAAGTACGATGATTTTAAGACACACCTAAAAGCAGAGTATTGTATACATCACCAGGTATTAAAGGTGCTTGTTTACAGATGGAATTTAGAAGTTAAGACCTGCATTTAAACTGTGTTAACTTAGATGAATTGACGCTTCATGAATCGATTATGCTTTCAAAAGCTACTTCTAACTATACATCAAATAGCACGACAAAAACTGTTTTGTTTCAACGACTTTTCTTTTTTGTCTTCCAAATGTCCCGTTCTGTAAACAAGGACCTATAGCCTAGGGTAAGATCATGACGACATAACGCCTGTTTTATCTCTTAGCGTAGTTTTAAATCACTATTTACACAAATTGTGTAGCACACAATTTGACTTTATTGTTTACATTCAAGTTATGCCTAAAGTATCGATGAACGCTTGGAAGAACGAGCGTCAGGCCCCTGGTCAGAAAAATCAATTATTTTCAATTATTCTAAACTTTCACTAAATTTAATTGTAAATGAGCGCTTTTCTGGCTGAAATGTAGTTTAACAGGCCTGTGTAGTCATTGCATCTGCAGAAGACATGCTTTTCCAAGATGATAAATGTTAAGATGATTAACACATCAATCTGTGAGATCATTCAGTTAAACGACACGGGGATCGATGTTACACAACAAGAGATATACGCTGACTTACTGTATATGTGGTTTATAGGCGGCGTTGGTGTCGTCGTTGGCTTCGTTGGGTTGCTGGAACTTTCACTTTGTCCCTATAAGACGGTAAACAAATTCAAATCTAATTATGGATTGATCTTTCTTTCAATTAAGGATGCTTACTTGACTTTCTTATTTACTTAGGGCATATTCTCTAGCTTACTATTTATTGGCTTCACAAGAGTGTTGATGTTGACGTTTGTGTACAGAAGTAATTGATTTAAGAGGAAGATAAGAATTTTCTTACATCTATCTTCTCTACTCTTTCAACTCGACCTCATTTACAAGAAGAATATGTTGGTTGGTGAGGGGTATAGTATTTATAGCTTGTTCATAAGTGTGGGGAAATCTGTAAGTTACGCTTGATTTCTTAAAAACTGTACAACAGCTGCACTGTAGTGTCATATGCACTGAAGAAGAGCCATTAAAATCAAACTAGTTCGAACCCAAGTTTTCACAGCATTTATAAAGTAAATTGATACGTATTTAGATCCAAAGTGTTTCAGCGGTTTTGAGATCTACTGCATATAGCTTGCACATACTTAGAAATATTAACGCTTACACAATGAATAATTCATTAAATAATTACTTTTCATTGTACATGTTTATCATATGAAAATACAAATCTTTATTGTGTCAATGACATTCATTTTTACTTTCAATTTTTTCCGTCTATTACCAAGCAACTTTAAACGGTAAATGTGTTGACAATTTGCGACTTAAACATTCATCGACTCATACAAATATCGCATTTTAATTCCACATGTGGGATATGCCAGTTATCGTTGAAAGAAATATTTCTGTTATCTACTAGGTTGTTAATCTCTTTTTAACCAATATAAAATGAATTAATAGTTCGATTTCAGACTTAATTTGCAAAATAGTTCCTGTTAAAAGATACATGAATTCATAAGGCTAACAATTGAAAGTGGCGCTTTGCTAAAACACCCTGAAAGAAAACTAACGATTCTATCTATGGTATCTATTAAATGATAGTACCACTAATCATATTGCTAACTGACCACATTCAGATAAATCTATTAGCAATATGATGCTTGTCTTGCAAATGAGTTTACCGAATCATTTTTATATGACGCACCTACAGTAAAATAGTTAACATTCATTTTAAAGCGAATTTTCAGTTCAAATGGTTTCTATTCAATGTTCTCATTTTTCTCCTTCAAAATTAATATATATATGAATATATATTAATATAGTCTTCTAATTCTTTTGAAGAGTCTGAGTCACATTATCTCACATTAGATTGTGAGTAAAAGTATATATTCACACAAAATAATTGAATAAGTAGATCGATAACGCATACTTACGACCAAAAGAGCAAGAGTTGTAATGCATACAATTTGTTTCCACCCCATGGTTAGCGTTCGAGTACTCGTCTAAAATAATAAGTGAATTATCTCAGACTTGAAATACATCGAATGTATTCGCGAGATATTTGAATTAGGAAATAACCATTTAGGCTGGAAGGCGACAAAAAAGTAAATCTGCATTAAGATAGATTCTTCTGGTGTAGTGAAGCTACTTGGGAAAACAGAAGAATTGCTCGTATGCAGCAGACACAAAGGACAGGAAATGTTTGATTTAGACTTTACAGTTTTGATAACCGTCTTCGTTTATCGATTTTTACCGAACAAACGAAATAACTGGTGTACTGTTGGTGCGATATAAACAACAACAAACATATTCGAAATGGACATTGAATTAACACACATCACTGCATCTATAAGCGGAATTGAATTCAAATTCATAGCGATTGTCATGGTTCAGATTTCCCATACAAAGATGCTTTCGACTATTTTCATGATAGTACTGTTGATGAGATCCTCTGATTTAGAAAAAAAAATACATTAACTTACGGCAACAAAATTCGATTATATCCTTTTGTAATTGCATCGATCATTTCATACTGACAAAAAGGAATCGTCAGTGCGTTCAATTAATTGTTATTTTCAAAGCAAAGTAACGAATGCAAAGTTGCACTTTGCTATTGCATATATAAGCTCCCCAAAACATTGTTAAAAAGACACCATTTCCAGTTAAGTGATTTAATGAATTCTTTGTTAGGCTAGAAAACTTCTTGAAAACTAAAACAACATATACGTTTGTTTTTCTTTCAAAATGAAAGCAATAAAATGTGACAGTGAGGTAGTTTAACGATAACCTTATATTTGTAAGAACAAGTTCTATAATCTTCTTTTGTCAAGGCACATATTTAGATACTCCCATGTATTCACATAAGTTTATTTGAATTTTATATAAAATATCGGTTTCTAAATTAGTTTAAAGCCATGTTCATCATCATGGTTCTTTAAAGTTCACCTATTGGTAATAATGGATAAAATAATTATTACATATCATTTGTACTTGATAAACTAAAAAAATCTTTATATATTTGATTATAAATGCAAAACAAAAAAGCATCATGACAAATAAACCAACTCTACTTACATATTAGGAATTCAATCTCAGTCGTGCGTCTGTCTTACTTGGTGTGTGCGTGAATTGTAATCGGTTTGGGGTTATAAGCACGGGCATTATCAATCTGAGAGTCAGGTGACTTTCCACGAAAACACTGATACAGCTATCATGTGGGGTTCTAGTTAAAGGATGGACCGGACTTTAATTGATTTCAAGCTTCAACATGCAAGATAACTTCCAACTGGTTGATCCATTTATCGCGCTCATAAATCAACCCAAGACCGACGACCGAATCACGGTGAAAGATGTGAAAAATACTATTAACAAGGCAGTAATTTTCATTTAATTAACTGTTCAGATGCAATTCAGACCAATTTCTACCATGGTTATTTGTGAAATAGAATTAGTTCCCTGACTTCAAAGGTTAATTTCCAAAATACGCTGCTTTCATAAGTGCGATTATTATATTTATCCATAGCATTAACTTACTACAAATTATTCATTAAATATCATACATTTATTAAAAACTATTCACTATCATTACAAATTATCTTTATTGTCCCATTCATTTATTACAAATTCTTATTTATGTTATAAACCCAATACATTTAAGTCTGTAAATAATTCAATTTATGTTTATCCACATTATCATAATGTGCGCTAAATGACCTTAGCTGTCGATGCGCCTTTTAAAATACACCATTTATTGAAGTTTATTATTACAGTCTATCTGAAAACTTGACGACATTACGTTAAACTCAGTACAGACATACACATAGATAATGGCGCAGTAAAAGAGCCTCCCCAATATGGAAACGTGACCAAGTTGAAAGGAATAGCATACGACAATTTTTTTAAAATGAACTTTTTTTTTTTTGTGTTTTGGTAAAGTTTACTGTGATAAAAAGATGGACTGCTCATCATGATCTGTTCATCCTTTTGTCAGAGTGGTTTTAGAGGGTTCATTCGATGTACGCCATGCGATGATAAAGTATAGGGGCATCACGCCCGTTATTCATGTTATCTTCAACAAGGTCAATGTCGTTCAGTTTGTCAGTAGACATCAACCTGCGTGGCAGACATGATGACCCATTTCTGCATATTAAATTTTTGACTGGTCCAAATTGGAAACAAATGCAGACGACAAACCGTTAACCGGAAATGATATATTTTCCTAATTGTATCGGGTAGAATCATTGGGAGAAATTTGGCCTTTTATCATAGTGGTTTCTGAATACTTCTGCAGCTTAAAGAAAGTTAATGTTAAATAAGATAATATTCGCATATTTTAAGAACTGTTAAAAACATACCTATTTGTCCAACTGAATAGTGGTCCGTAAAACCCCATTGTGTGTCAAAGATTTCTACTACATCAATGAACAATCAAACTGATGATACTTTTAAGCCCATGCATGTTTTAACATTGTACTTGTTTACTTTTTAGGTTTTATACTTTAGAATATACGGTTTTAATGTTAATTTTTTTGTATCTTAGGTCATGCCCTTTTTTATGCATAAGTACATGTATGTGCATTCATTGTCTTGTAAAGCACTTGTAAACATATGTCTTATTATGATAAGAGTGCTATATAAATATGGTGTATAATAATTATAATAACAATAATGTTGAACTTGTCTGCTGCTGATTGCTCAAAGGAGCAACAACGCCTTCTTCACCTTCAGAAAGATCCAAAGGAGAGATTCCCCATTTTATGAAGTTTCAATTCTACTATAGTATTCTTTTTAGGATGGGGCGCTTCATAGCAAATTGTGTTCCATTGATAAGGAAATCGTGACTTCTCCTATCTAAAAGTAACAGCAGACTTTATATTTGGATGACCATATATCGTGTCAGTAGTACTATTGTGCAGAAACACGCGTGACAAAAGGAATACACTGCTTTTCACGAGCAACCTGTCTATCCATCACTATTCATTGGTTTGAAAGTTTGCATGTTATTACAACCCTTACCGTGACTGCAGAGAGATAGTTTGTCTGCTTCCTTTTGGATGTTGTTGATAAACGTGTATTGAATTATTTACAGGCTTAAATGCATTTGGTTTATCAAAATTATATAAGAATTGTTAATGAATGAACGCTAGTAAATAGATAGTTTATGATGATGGTATGATTTTAGATATGTAGATAATTTGTAATGGATGCTCGATATCTAATTAAATATGTGTTAATGATATTGATATATTAACATTTTAAATGAGTAAGGGATCATTGATGCACGTTATTGTAAATTTCAAGATCTTTAAGAAAGGAAAGAACAAATTCAATCCTGAGAGTATCAAAAGGTTCCTGAAGGGAGTCAACATTGAATATTAGAGCGGATTCTTTACAGATCAATGCAATCAAGTACTATATGTTTGATGGTAAAGGATGAATTGCATGGATTGCATTTAGGTGCATCTTCCTTAGCAAAGATCCAGGTGTGTGTAATGTTTGAATGACCAATTCGGATTCGTGCAATTGTAACATTCTCTCTTCGTACGAACCTGTAAAAAGGGTACCATTCTCCGAGGGTAAGAATGAAATAAAGTTTTCTGTTTGGCAGCCTAGTATGTATTGCGCGGAAATGTCTTTCTTCCATGCTACTCTTAGTATAAGGGGTTATTACGTTTGATGATAGATCGAGGTCTTGAAGTGATATTAACATGGAGACAGAAACAAGCGTCAAATGTTGAAAACGGCGTTTTATGCTTGATTTTTTGAAGAGCGTTTTCTTACGATAGATACTTTGGCAAAACAATTGCATATGGTTAGATATAATCCACTGGTAACAATACAAAAGCACCATCTGTCGGCGCAACGTTTCTCCCAACTGTATAGCATTTTCAATATCAGAACCATTGAATGTGTTTAAACGATATGAACACACTGATTTGTGAAGTATAAGAGGCTTATAACGTTTGTTAAATCGTAAAACTGTTAATTACTAACGGTGAAATTGATTTTGAAATTTTCAATTATATATGACACAATACGACAGAAACATTTGGCAAGAGTTTGGCCGGAACTGTTACTGAATAGGCCTATTTAAGATTCTGATCCAAAGTTCTAAAACAAAAAGAAAATAGCGTTTTCAGTGTGACAGGTTACACTTCCCTTTGCAAGTTGGTTAAAACAAGTACATAACAAACTAGGTTATCTCATATTTTAAGGTTTCGAGTAGCGTTTATCAGTGGAAAACGGTCGTTTCCAATGATGCATTTGGAATGTGACGATAACCCGATCCTTCAGAAAGACGGAAAGCAACGTGTCGTCGGGTATATTTTCCTTCATGTAATCATTCCTCTTTGAATGGTTTCTTATTCATTAGAATGCATGATTATCTTCTAAAAATATTTTTTTGTGTGGTCTGCTTTCCAAAACATTTAAACATTTGCTTAATTTTGGTGGGGAAAGATGCTTAGAGTAGCAATCAGGTAAGACAACAGGCCAGCCGCCAATTTACTTGGCGGCCGGCCTAGATCTTACCTGTTTGCATACTCATAAAGTCCGTTCCAGCATTAAAAGGGTTATGTGGGTTGCAGCATTATAAGGGTTATGTGGGTTCCAGCATTATAAGGGTTATGTGGGTTCCAGCATTATAAGGGTTATGTCGGTTCCAGCATTATAAGGGTTATGTGGGTTCCAGCACTATAAGGGTTATGTGGGTTCCAGCATTATAAGGGTTATGTGGGTTCCAGCATTATAAGGGTTATGTGGGTTCCAGCATTATAAGGGTTATGTGGGTTCCAGCATTATAAGGGTTATGTGGGTTCCAGCATTATAAGGGTTATGTGGGTTCAATCATTATAAGGGTTATGTGGGTTCCAGCATTATAAGGGTTATGTGGGTTCCAGCATTATAAGGGTTATGTGGGTTCCAGCATTATAAGGGTTATGTGGGTTCCAGCATTATAAGGGTTATGTGGGTTCAAGCATTAAAAGGGTTATGTGGGTTCCAGCATTATAAGGATTATGTGGGTTCCAGCATTATAAGGGTTATGTGGGTTCCAGCATTTTAAGGGTTATGTGGGTTCAAGCATTAAAAGGGTTATGTGGGTTCCAGCATTATAAGGATTATGTCGGTTCCAGCATTATAAGGGTTATGTCGGTTCCAGCACTATAAGGGTTATGTGGGTTCCAGCATTATAAGGGTTATGTGGGTTCCAGCACTATAAGGATTATGTGGGTTCCAGCATTATAAGGGTTATGTGGGTTCCAGCATTATAAGGGTTATGTGGGTTCCAGCATTAAAAGGGTTATGTGGGTTCCAGCATTATAAGGGTTATGTGGGTTCCAGCATTATAAGGGTTATGTGGGTTCCAGCATTATAAGGGTTATGTGGGTTCCAGCATTATAAGGGTTTTGTGGGTTCCAGCATTTTAAGGGTTATGTGGGTTCAAGCATTATAAGGGTTATGTGGGTTCCAGCATTTTAAGGGTTATGTGGGTTCCAGCATTATAAGGGTTATGTGGGTTCCAGCATTATAAGGGTTATGTGGGTTCCAGCATTATAAGGGTTATGTGGGTTCCAGCATTATAAGGGTTATGTGGGTTCCAACATTTTAAGGGTTATGTGGGTTCCAGCATTAAAAGGGTTATGTGGGTTCCAGCATTATAAGGGTTATGTGGGTTCCAGCATTATAAGGGTTATGTGGGTTCCAGCATTATAAGGGTTATGTGGGTTCCAGCATTATAAGGGTTATGTGGGTTCCAGCATTATAAGGGTTTTGTGGGTTCCAGCATTTTAAGGGTTATGTGGGTTCAAGCATTATAAGGGTTATGTGGGTTCCAGCATTTTAAGGGTTATGTGGGTTCCAGCATTATAAGGGTTATGTGGGTTCCAGCATTATAAGGGTTATGTGGGTCCAGCATTATAAGGGTTATGTGGGTTCCAGCATTATAAGGGTTATGTGGGTTCCAGCATTATAAGGGTTATGTGGGTTCCAGCATTATAAGGGCTAAGTCGGTTCCAGCACTATAAGGGTTAAGTCGCCGGCGTAATGAAATATTGTGTGCAGCCAAATACTTTGTTGAACAATCGAACGTATTACTGTCAAGTTGACTGAAAGTAGACCTACGCGCCAATGCATTGGCATGGCTAAAATTATGTAAGTTCTTGATTCGTCTTGCTTCTCGCAGTAAGGCCAGGAAGCCTAATCAAGATCTTGACTGAAACAAAGATGTCTTAGGAGGCTCGGATCATTTGTTTGCATGGTGTTTAACGCCGAATCAACAACTTTTCAGTTATGTGAAGGCTTTCGTGGATCCATCAGTACTAGGCTGGGTCTCTATAGTAACTTGTCAAAGGTTAATCCCTAGAGACCAGAGGTGTCGGTGGGGCTCGATCGAAACTCGGAAGAGAACATTGTCTCGATACCACCAAAAGGTCCGGGCAAATCGTGTGGCACCAAATGAGCCGGTGAGATGGTCTACGCTTAGAATGATGGTTAATCTGTTAATTTTCTGAAAATATATCTTTTGTCATCTGCTTTCCAAAACCTTAAATATTTTCTTTATTTAGACGAGGAAAGATTCTTACAGTAGCAAACAGGTTAGATCACAGGCCAGCCGCTAATTATCTTGGCGGCTGGCCCTGATCTAAGCGATTTGCATTAACATGAAGTCGGGATCTGCACTATAAGGGATAAGATAGACACTTAAACTAACTTAACACAAGCCTATGCTAAATAAAAATAGCTATTAAATTATACGATTAAAAAAAACCTCGCCTTTGTAGTAATATCATTTCACCCTAGCCCGTTTCAGATATGTCTTTAATGTTAATTAATACTCATTATAGAGTAATGGTTTAATGACTATCATTAATTCATTACAAGCCAGATTATCATTTACATGTAAATGCAATCATAATGCCTACACATTGTTTTTACTCTAACACATGTCCAATGAACCACTTTTTAAAGCATCATGGTCAAATAAAGACTACTGTTGTAGAGCAACTCGTCAATAGGGCAAGTTGTTTTCATTCTTCACGTCATACGAATAGCGAATTCACCATAATGGCAATCCGTTATCATAGGTTGTTGCTATCAATTCCGTATTTGGTAATATATTTATGTAGACAACTATTGAGTCCCACGAACCGCAAGAGATAACCGCTCGTCGAATCAAGACTAACCCTCACTATGAATCAAGATATAACAGTCGATATCAACAGAATATACCGTTTCATCTTCAAGAATCCCTTTTCACCTTGTTCATATAAGCGTGTTGATACGTAAACAACCGTTGAGATACATACATTCTTTTATTTCAAAATCAAAACAAAATCAGACGAAACACTGCCGTAAATCAGTACAACCAATCTTCTTCGAAACCAATATCACCCTTCACAATCAATCTGAAATGACAGGAAACGTTTTGCTGTGTTCATGTGTTCTAAGGTAACACGAAAATGGCAAAAAACAATAGTTACAATGGCATTTATAGAAATCTGCATGATATTGCGGAAAATAGTTTGGCCGCGAAAACTGATGTCAAATATACCATTTTAGCTTTCGCCCTAAAGGTCGCAAACAGAAAAATCCGAGAGATGGCCCACCATTTGTTTGCTATTCTTGCACGCAAAACACCATGCAAGCCATGAATGCATTCAAAAGTACCTGCCTACCTGCTACTTTTTTCACAGTATTTCAAAGTGTAAGCCCTATATCAATTTCACTGTAAACTTACCGACAGAAACCATTTACACTCCACATTGACAATCCTGGGAATAAACATTGGGCATGGAGGAGAAAGGTCGTGACCTTATAGTTTCGAATTAGCTTAATGGTATCTTTTTACAATATCATGCTCTTTTGGGATACATCAGGTACCATTGCGTTCAAATATGATGTTGAATCTTACCCTTTCCCACTATTTCTATTTTTGGCCATGGCCAATTCGCATATTTCTGTAGGGAACTTTTGCATGCTACCTTAATTAAGGATAGACGAAATTTTTTTTTAGCTGCAAAAACTCTTTTTTCTAGCAGTTTATACTATATCTGACTAAATCCAGCAGTTAAAGGTTAACATTTATCAATAAAAAACTATTTTTTGTAAGATCAAACACTTCACCCAATCTACACATATTCCTCCTTTTTTGCTTAGAAATCATGCACTCAGTCCTATGATAGAGACAGTCTTCAAACTTAGCTCTACATCTTTGGTACAGCCTTAAAACTTGATTTTACACTCAGTTCACACCCGGATACACCTCATCTGTACATGAAGATGATTTTATCACTGAAATCTGGATCGGCTTGTCGAAAGAAAGTTCATTTTGTCGTGATTTTCACCGCAAATTCCCTTGATTTTGTACTGAAATTGCTACTTTTTCTGCAATGAAATATCTTTTGATGCAACAAAACCACATAGATAATACAAATACCATTATTAAATATGAATTGGTAAAAAAATAGCACAAAAATTCATTAAAACTGTCATAAAACTTTTCAAATCTGTTGCTATGCACAGTAGAAGGGAGTTAACTCAAGTTGTCTAGGAGAGGTTTAGTTTTATACAGTACTTGGAGAATTCTCACATCCAAACTAATGCTTCTTCTGGACTGTTTATATGAAACCTGATACTAAAGCTGATAAATCCACATACTTAGGGGCCTAATTGGTGGTTTTATCTTAAAACTATCTAAGATGGACAATATACAGACAGAATCTCTCACTTCCACTTTTGACTTTGCCAAAGAAGGAGTATAATTATTGTGTTATATACAAGGATTTTATAGTGCGAATATGCCTGCGAAAAGATCAAAAACCGAAATAAGCTGTAATCGTTCAACAAAAAAGAGGAAAACACAGTTCAAAAAAGGAGTTTCACGTGGTGCGACTAAATCTATTGCAACAGCAGTCGAAACAGCGGAACCAATGCCTTCCACGTCTGGATGTGTCGATACGGTGTTTCGATCAACACGCTTGACAGATGAGTTAGCAGCCGACTTGCAGTTTATGAGACCCTCCACCAGTTTGCCTTATAAACTGCGACCAAAGCCAGAAACCATGGAGGAATTTCCTACACTTGAAAGCTGCCAGATGACAGAAAATGTTATTGTGAATGTGGGAAAAGTAAAGGAGCTTGTAAGCCAAGTACATGGATTAACATGCAATATCCCTAGAGTCATTGTGGACATAGTGAACCGTATGGGTCTGTGTGTATCCTTTGCAGTTAAGTGCGATTCCTGTGACCTCCACATGAAGCCGTTCCAGATGTCGGACACAGTGAAACGAGCCACTGGTCCCCCCGCCAGCACACTAAATGAAATGGCGGTTCTGCCTGCTGTCAAGACAAAGATGGGCCTGACTGACATAAGTGCAGTCTTGACATGCTTGAACATAAGAGCTCCAAGCAGAACATTAATGCAGAGAAAATTCAGCAACCTATGCGACCAAATGACCGAGTTAAACGAGAGGCAGATGGTGAAAAACCAAGAGTATCTTCAGAGCGTAACTTCACTTCTTCCAGACAAACAAGGAATCGACACACAGTATGATGTGTCGTATTCTAGTCGGCCGCAGGGTGGAAGTGAAAAGGCACAACAGAGCTTTGCCGCAATTATTGAACATACTACTGCCAGAAAACTACCCATAGCAGCTGCAGTAGCCAATAGGCATTGTATGAAAAAAGGCTGTGACCACACACAACCAAAATGCAGGAAAACATATGGTTCGGATAAAGCAATTGCTGCTAGTGAACGTTCGCTGCTACACCAAACACTAGACAGTGTGGAAAAAGCCGGGCACATAACCCTTCGCTCGATCACAACTGATGCCAGCACACAGCTTGCGAAAGCCATTCGGGATTACAATGCCGACAATAATACACACATCGATCACTTCAAATGCTTTATCCACAGGGGGAGGACACTTGAAAAACACATAAGAGCTCTGCAGCTAGCAAGCATACCGAAAAGCCACGACAAGCAAGCGTTTCGTCAGAAACTCGGCAGTTGCATAAGAAGTAGAATTCGGATGGAGCTAAAGAAAATTAGAAGAATAAAAAAAGATGACAACTACTTTGTAACCGCTGAAGCTGCAGCTTTAGGCATCATAACAAAATGCCTATCAGGTGATCACCGCCAGTGTAGACAAAAGTCGTTTGTTTGTAAAAGCCACCTTCCAACCTTCAATACAAATACTACTTCACTGCCATATGGGGTAAAATCTACAGCTGAATGAACAAGACCTGGGCTTAATTCAGAAAGAAATAGGGAAGATGTTTGATGAAGATGGCCTTAAATCTATGAGGAAGATATTCAACACAAACATGTGTGAGAGCCTGCACTCCAATGTTTACCGTCTTGCCCCAAAGACCTCATGTTTCAGTCGCAACTTCCCTGCCTTATGTCATTCAGCTGTACATTCAACTTCATTAGGACCAAGTCTGTCTACTATACGTCTTGCCCAAGCAGCTGGCATCAAGGTGTACAAAAATTCTCAAATGTATTCCCAGCTAAAATTGAAGGATCGACAGAGAAAATATCACTCGGCAGGAAAGGCTTCCTCTGAATACAAACAAAGAAGATATTTTCTCCGAAAAAGGAAGTCACATCGGTCATTATTTGCTAATTCGCTATACAGCGAGGGGAAAGGAACCTGTGCAGCAGCCCAAGAACATAACTATGGCCTTTCATCATAACCATATCCTCCATAATGACTCGAATAAATAGCAGAAGGGATAACTAACCACGAGAAAAACAAACCAACAACAGCAGCAACAACAACAACAAAAACAGCAGCAGAAACTCTTTAACAGAACTCATTGTTACCATATCATCATCCAACTTGCACCGTCTATACCCTCTATGGCCAGTACATTCACCATTTAGCCGACATACTTTTCTTGCATTGTTTATAGCAGCACTTTCATACGACAAGTGATTCACATTCATACACAATTTCTTGTGGCACAAATGCGAAATATGGACCTCACTGCTAAGCTGTGTTGGACTTTTCACAAGGAAATAAGCAAGTCGATGAATATGCAGCTTCAACCGTTTGCCATGAACAGTGACTCGGAGTATTCCATAGCCATGTACATCGGTTTGACCGGTCCAAACTACACATTCACCATAACAGGCCACAGACTTATCCGTTAAAGATTTCTGCAATTTTCTAGCTGTTTCGAGGGATAATGTGGACCTAAAGAAGGCACTGGCCATGCTTGGTATGTGGATTTATAGCTGTAATATCAAAATTGTAAGCATTCAACACTTATCTATCTATTTCCTACTTAGAAATAACCAAATATAGACTTTCCAAGTCAAATATCACTAAAACTTCATGGAGGGTGCTGCCTCGGAAAAAGTGTATTTTTTTGTATTTGAGTTACCTCCCTTTCTGAAATTCTTTTTTCTTGTTGTTTTTTTACCTTGGATCAGGCAAATGATCATTTCCTGACTATAAATAGTGGGAAGTACTAGAATAGATTCATTTGAAGGGCATTTCTTGAAAATATGAAAATACTGGGTTTACCTTAATTAAGGACAGACGAAATTTTTTTTTTAGATGCAAAAACTCTTTTTTCTAGCAGTTTATACTATATCTGACTCAATCCAGCAGTTAAAGGTTAACATTTATCAATAAAAAACTATTTTTTGTAAGATCAAACACTTCACCCAATCTACACATATTCCTCCTTTTTTGCTTAGAAATCATGCACTCAGTCCTATGATAGAGACAGTCTTTAAACTTAGCTCTACATCTTTGGTACAGCCTTAAAACTTGATTTTACACTCAGTTCACACCCGGATACACCTCAACTGTACATGAAGATGATTTTATCACTGAAGTCTGGATCGGCTTGTCGAAAGAAAGTTCATTTTGTCGTGATTTTCACCGCATATTCCCTTGATTTTGTACTGAAATTGCTACTTTTTCTGCAATGAAATATCTTTTGATGCAACAAAACCACATAGATAATACAAATACCATTATTAAATATGAATTGGTAAAAAAATAGCACAAAAATTCATTAAAACTGTCATAAAACTTTTCAAATCTGTTGCTATGCACAGTAGAAGGGAGTTAACTCAAGTTGTCTAGGAGAGGTTTAGTTTTATACAGTACTTGGAGAATTCTCACATCCAAACTAATGCTTCTTCTGGACTGTTTATATGAAACCTGATACTAAAGCTGATAAATCCACATACTTAGGGGCCTAATTGGTGGTTTTATCTTAAAACTATCTAAGATGGACAATAAACAGACAGAATCTCTCACTTCCACTTTTGACTTTGCCAAAGAAGGAGTATAATTATTGTGTTATATACAAGGATTTTATAGTGCGAATATGCCTGCGAAAAGATCAAAAACCGAAATAAGCTGTAATCGTTCAACAAAAAAGAGGAAAACACAGTTCAAAAAAGGAGTTTCACGAGGTGCGACTAAATCTATTGCAACAGCAGTCGAAACAGCGGAACCAATGCCTTCCACGTCTGGATGTGTCGATACGGTGTTTCGATCAACACGCTTGACAGATGTGTTAGCAGCCGACTTTCAGTTTATTAGACCCTCCACCAGTTTGCCTTATAAACTGCGACCAAAGCCAGAAACCATGGAGGAATTTCCTACACTTGAAAGCTGCCAGATGACAGAAAATGTTATTGTGAATGTGGGAAAAGTAAAGGAGCTTGTAAGCCAAGTACATGGATTAACATGCAATACCCCTAGAGTCATTGTGGACATAGTGAACCGTATGGGTCTGTGTGTATCCTTTGCAGTTAAGTGCGATTCCTGTGACCTCCACATGAAGCCGTTCCAGATGTCGGACACAGTGAAACGAGCCACTGGTCCCCCCGCCAGCACACTAAATGAAATGGCGGTTCTGCCTGCTGTCAAGACAAAGATGGGCCTGACTGACATAAGTGCAGTCTTGACATGCTTGAACATAAGAGCTCCAAGCAGAACATTAATGCAGAGAAAATTCAGCAACCTATGCGACCAAATGACCGAGTTAAACGAGAGGCAGATGGTGAAAAACCAAGAGTATCTTCAGAGCGTAACTTCACTTCTTCCAGACAAACAAGGAATCGACACACAGTATGATGTGTCGTATTCTAGTCGGCCGCAGGGTGGAAGTGAAAAGGCACAACAGAGCTTTGCCGCAATTATTGAACATACTACTGCCAGAAAACTACCCATAGCAGCTGCAGTAGCCAATAGGCATTGTATGAAAAAAGGCTGTGACCACACACAAGCAAAATGCAGGAAAACATATGGTTCGGATAAAGCAATTGCTGCTAGTGAACGTTCGCTGCTACACCAAACACTAGACAGTGTGGAAAAAGCCGGGCACATAACCCTTCGCTCGATCACAACTGATGCCAGCACACAGCTTGCGAAAGCCATTCGGGATTACAATGCCGACAATAATACACACATCGATCACTTCAAATGCTTTATCCACAGGGGGAGGACACTTGAAAAACACATAAGAGCTCTGCAGCTAGCAAGCATACCGAAAAGCCACGACAAGCAAGCGTTTCGTCAGAAACTCGGCAGTTGCATAAGAAGTAGAATTCGGATGGAGCTAAAGAAAATTAGAAGAATAAAAAAAGATGACAACTACTTTGTAACCGCTGAAGCTGCAGCTTTAGGCATCATAACAAAATGCCTATCAGGTGATCACCGCCAGTGTAGACAAAAGTCGTTTGTTTGTAAAAGCCACCTTCCAACCTTCAATACAAATACTACTTCACTGCCATATGGGGTAAAATCTACAGCTGAATGAACAAGACCTGGGCTTAATTCAGAAAGAAATAGGGAAGATGTTTGATGAAGATGGCCTTAAATCTATGAGGAAGATATTCAACACAAACATGTGTGAGAGCCTGCACTCCAATGTTTACCGTCTTGCCCCAAAGACCTCATGTTTCAGTCGCAACTTCCCTGCCTTATGTCATTCAGCTGTACATTCAACTTCATTAGGACCAAGTCTGTCTACTATACGTCTTGCCCAAGCAGCTGGCATCAAGGTGTACAAAAATTCTCAAATGTATTCCCAGCTAAAATTGAAGGATCGACAGAGAAAATATCACTCGGCAGGAAAGGCTTCCTCTGAATACAAACAAAGAAGATATTTTCTCCGAAAAAGGAAGTCACATCGGTCATTATTTGCTAATTCGCTATACAGCGAGGGGAAAGGAACCTGTGCAGCAGCCCAAGAACATAACTATGGCCTTTCATCATAACCATATCCTCCATAATGACTCGAATAAATAGCAGAAGGGATAACTAACCACGAGAAAAACAAACCAACAACAGCAGCAACAACAACAACAAAAACAGCAGCAGAAACTCTTTAACAGAACTCATTGTTACCATATCATCATCCAACTTGCACCGTCTATACCCTCTATGGCCAGTACATTCACCATTTAGCCGACATACTTTTCTTGCATTGTTTATAGCAGCACTTTCATACGACAAGTGATTCACATTCATACACAATTTCTTGTGGCACAAATGCGAAATATGGACCTCACTGCTAAGCTGTGTTGGACTTTTCACAAGGAAATAAGCAAGTCGATGAATATGCAGCTTCAACCGTTTGCCATGAACAGTGACTCGGAGTATTCCATAGCCATGTACATCGGTTTGACCGGTCCAAACTACACATTCACCATAACAGGCCACAGACTTATCCGTTAAAGATTTCTGCAATTTTCTAGCTGTTTCGAGGGATAATGTGGACCTAAAGAAGGCACTGGCCATGCTTGGTATGTGGATTTATAGCTGTAATATCAAAATTGTAAGCATTCAACACTTATCTATCTATTTCCTACTTAGAAATAACCAAATATAGACTTTCCAAGTCAAATATCACTAAAACTTCATGGAGGGTGCTGCCTCGGAAAAAGTGTATTTTTTTGTATTTGAGTTACCTCCCTTTCTGAAATTCTTTTTTCTTGTTGTTTTTTTACCTTGGATCAGGCAAATGATCATTTCCTGACTATAAATAGTGGGAAGTACTAGAATAGATTCATTTGAAGGGCATTTCTTGAAAATATGAAAATACTGGGTTTACCTTAATTAAGGACAGACGAAATTTTTTTTTTAGATGCAAAAACTCTTTTTTCTAGCAGTTTATACTATATCTGACTCAATCCAGCAGTTAAAGGTTAACATTTATCAATAAAAAACTATTTTTTGTAAGATCAAACACTTCACCCAATCTACACATATTCCTCCTTTTTTGCTTAGAAATCATGCACTCAGTCCTATGATAGAGACAGTCTTTAAACTTAGCTCTACATCTTTGGTACAGCCTTAAAACTTGATTTTACACTCAGTTCACACCCGGATACACCTCATCTGTACATGAAGATGATTTTATCACTGAAGTCTGGATCGGCTTGTCGAAAGAAAGTTCATTTTGTCGTGATTTTCACCGCAAATTCCCTTGATTTTGTACTGAAATTGCTACTTTTTCTGCAATGAAATATCTTTTGATGCAACAAAACCACATAGATAATACAAATACCATTATTAAATATGAATTGGTAAAAAAATAGCACAAAAATTCATTAAAACTGTCATAAAACTTTTCAAATCTGTTGCTATGCACAGTAGAAGGGAGTTAACTCAAGTTGTCTAGGAGAGGTTTAGTTTTATACAGTACTTGGAGAATTCTCACATCCAAACTAATGCTTCTTCTGGACTGTTTATATGAAACCTGATACTAAAGCTGATAAATCCACATACTTAGGGGCCTAATTGGTGGTTTTATCTTAAAACTATCTAAGATGGACAATAAACAGACAGAATCTCTCACTTCCACTTTTGACTTTGCCAAAGAAGGAGTATAATTATTGTGTTATATACAAGGATTTTATAGTGCGAATATGCCTGCGAAAAGATCAAAAACCGAAATAAGCTGTAATCGTTCAACAAAAAAGAGGAAAACACAGTTCAAAAAAGGAGTTTCACGAGGTGCGACTAAATCTATTGCAACAGCAGTCGAAACAGCGGAACCAATGCCTTCCACGTCTGGATGTGTCGATACGGTGTTTCGATCAACACGCTTGACAGATGTGTTAGCAGCCGACTTTCAGTTTATTAGACCCTCCACCAGTTTGCCTTATAAACTGCGACCAAAGCCAGAAACCATGGAGGAATTTCCTACACTTGAAAGCTGCCAGATGACAGAAAATGTTATTGTGAATGTGGGAAAAGTAAAGGAGCTTGTAAGCCAAGTACATGGATTAACATGCAATACCCCTAGAGTCATTGTGGACATAGTGAACCGTATGGGTCTGTGTGTATCCTTTGCAGTTAAGTGCGATTCCTGTGACCTCCACATGAAGCCGTTCCAGATGTCGGACACAGTGAAACGAGCCACTGGTCCCCCCGCCAGCACACTAAATGAAATGGCAGTTCTGCCTGCTGTCAAGACAAAGATGGGCCTGACTGACATAAGTGCAGTCTTGACATGCTTGAACATAAGAGCTCCAAGCAGAACATTAATGCAGAGGAAATTCAGCAACCTATGCGACAAAATGACCGAGTTAAACGAGAGGCAGATGGTGAAAAACCAAGAGTATCTTCAGAGCGTAACTTCACTTCTTCCAGACAAACAAGGAATCGACACACAGTATGATGTGTCGTATTCTAGTCGGCCGCAGGGTGGAAGTGAAAAGGCACAACAGAGCTTTGCCGCAATTATTGAACATACTACTGCCAGAAAACTACCCATAGCAGCTGCAGTAGCCAATAGGCATTGTATGAAAAAAGGCTGTGACCACACACAAGCAAAATGCAGGAAAACATATGGTTCGGATAAATCAATTGCTGCTAGTGAACGTTCGCTGCTACACCAAACACTAGACAGTGTGGAAAAAGCCGGGCACATAACCCTTCGCTCGATCACAACTGATGCCAGCACACAGCTTGCGAAAGCCATTCGGGATTACAATGCCGACAATAATACACACATCGATCACTTCAAATGCTTTATCCACAGGGGGAGGACACTTGAAAAACACATAAGAGCTCTGCAGCTAGCAAGCATACCGAAAAGCCACGACAAGCAAGCGTTTCGTCAGAAACTCGGCAGTTGCATAAGAAGTAGAATTCGGATGGAGCTAAAGAAAATTAGAGGAATAAAAGAAGATGACAACTACTTTGTAACCGCTGAAGCTGCAGCTTTAGGCATCATAACAAAATGCCTATCAGGTGATCACCGCCAGTGTAGACAAAAGTCGTTTGTTTGCAAAAGCCACCTTCCAACCTTCAATACAAATACTACTTCACTGCCATATGGGGTAAATCTACAGCTGAATGAACAAGACCTGGGCTTAATTCAGAAAGAAATAGGGAAGATGTTTGATGAAGATGGCCTTAAATCTATGAGGAAGTTATTCAACACAAACATGTGTGAGAGCCTGCACTCCAATGTTTACCGTCTTGCCCCAAAGACCTCATGTTTCAGTCGCAACTTCCCTGCCTTATGTCATTCAGCTGTACATTCAACTTCATTAGGACCAAGTCTGTCTACTATACGTCTTGCCCAAGCAGCTGGCATCAAGGTGTACAAAAATTCTCAAATGTATTCCCAGCTAAAATTGAAGGATCGACAGAGAAAATATCACTCGGCAAGAAAGGCTTCCTCTGAATACAAACAAAGAAGATATTTTCTCCGAAAAAGGAAGTCACATCGGTCACTATTTGCTAATTCGCTATACAGCGAGGGGAAAGGAGCCTGTGCAGCAGCCCAAGAACATAACTATGGCCTTTCATCATAACCATATCCTCCATAATGACTCGAATAAATAACAGAAGGGATAACTAACCACGAGAAAAACAAACCAACAACAGCAGCAACAACAACAACAAAAACAGCAGCAGAAACTCTTTAACAGAACTCATTGTTACCATATCATCATCCAACTTGCACCGTCTATACCCTCTATGGCCAGTACATTCACCATTTAGCCGACATACTTTTCTTGCATTGTTTATAGCAGCACTTTCATACGACAAGTGATTCACATTCATACACAATTTCTTGTGGCACAAATGCGAAATATGGACCTCACTGCTAAGCTGTGTTGGACTTTTCACAAGGAAATAAGCAAGTCGATGAATATGCAGCTTCAACCGTTTGCCATGAACAGTGACTCGGAGTATTCCATAGCCATGTACATCGGTTTGACCGGTCCAAACTACACATTCACCATAACAGGCCACAGACTTAGTTAAAGATTTCTGCAATTTTTAGCTGTTTCGAGGGATAATGTGGACCTAAAGAAGGCACTGGCCATGCTTGGTATGTGGATTTATAGCTGTAATATCAAAATTGTAAGCAATCAACACTTATCTATCTATTTCCTACTTAGAAATCACCAAAAATAGACTTTCCAAGTCAAATATCACTAAAACTTCATGGAGGGTGCTGCCTCGGAAAAAGTGTTTTTTTTTGTATTTGAGTTACCTCCCTTTCTGAAATTCTTTTTTCTTGTTGTTTTTTTTACCTTGGAGCAGACAAATGATCACTTCCTGACTAGAAATAGTGGGAAGTACTATAATAAATTCATTTGAAGGGCATTTCTTGAAAATATGAAAATACTGGGTTTACCTAAAGGTAGCAGCACACAGTTTATTGGGTCCTTTCTTCTCCGGTCCGACAACCAATCTTCTTCGAAACCAATATCACCCTTCACAATCAATCTGAAATGACAGGAAACGTTTTGCTGTGTTCATGTGTTCTAAGGTAACACGAAAATGGCAAAAAACAATAGTTACAATGGCATTTATAGAAATCTGCATGATATTGCGGAAAATAGTTTGGCCGCGAAAACTGATGTCAAATATACCATTTTAGCCTTCGCCCAAAAGGTCGCAAACAGAAAAACCCGAGAGATGGCCCACCATTTGTTTGCTATTCTTGCACGCAAAACACCATGCAAGCCATGAATGCATTCAAAAGTACCTGCCTACCTGCTACCTTTTTCACAATATTTCAAAGTGTAAGCCCTATATCAAATTCACTGTAAACTTACCGACAGAAACCATTTACACTCCACATTGACAATCCTGGGAATAAACATTGGGCATGGAGGAGAAAGGTCGTGACCTTATAGTTTCGAATTAGCTAAATGGTATCTTTTTACAATATCATGCTCTTTTGGGATACATCAGGTACCATTGCCTTCAAATATGATGTTGAATCTTACCCTTTCCCACTATTTCTATTTTTGGCCATGGCAAATTCGCATATTTCTGTAGGGAACTGTTGCATGCTACCTTAAGGACAGACGAATTTTTTTTAGCTGCAAAAACTCTTTTTTCTAGCAGTTTATACTATATCTGACTCAATCCAGCAGTTAAAGGTTAACATCTATCAATAGAAAACTATTTTTTGTAAGATCAAACACTTCACCCAATCTACACATATTCCTCCTTTTTTTGCTTAGAAATCATGCACTCAGTCCTATGATAGAGACAGTCTTTAAACTTAGCTCTACATCTTTGGTACAGCCTTAAAACTTGATTTTACACTCAGTTCACACCCGGATACACCTCATCTGTACATGAAGATGATTTTATCACTGAAGTCTGGATCGGCTTGTCGAAAGAAAGTTCATTTTGTCGTGATTTTCACCGCAAATTCCCTTGATTTTGTACTGAAATTGCTACTTTTTCTGCAATGAAATATCTTTTGATGCAACAAAACCACATAGATAATACAAATACCATTATTAAATATGAATTGGTAAAAAAATAGCACAAAAATTCATTAAGACTGTCATAAAACTTTTCAAATCTGTTGCTATGCACAGTAGAAGGGAGTTAACTCAAGTTGTCTAGGAGAGGTTTAGTTTTATACAGTACTTGGAGAATTCTCACATCCAAACTAATGCTTCTTCTGGACTGTTTATATGAAACCTGATACTAAAGCTGATAAATCCACATACTTAGGGGCCTAATTGGTGGTTTTATCTTAAAACTATCTAAGATGGACAATAAACAGACAGAATCTCTCACTTCCACTTTTGACTTTGCCAAAGAAGGAGTATAATTATTGTGTTATATACAAGGATTTTATAGTGCGAATATGCCTGCGAAAAGATCAAAAACCGAAATAAGCTGTAATCGTTCAACAAAAAAGAGGAAAACACAGTTCAAAAAAGGAGTTTCACGTGGTGCGACTAAATCTATTGCAACAGCAGTCGAAACAGCGGAACCAATGCCTTCCACGTCTGGATGTGTCGATACGGTGTTTCGATCAACACGCTTGACAGATGAGTTAGCAGCCGACTTGCAGTTTATGAGACCCTCCACCAGTTTGCCTTATAAACTGCGACCAAAGCCAGAAACCATGGAGGAATTTCCTACACTTGAAAGCTGCCAGATGACAGAAAATGTTATTGTGAATGTGGGAAAAGTAAAGGAGCTTGTAAGCCAAGTACATGGATTAACATGCAATATCCCTAGAGTCATTGTGGACATAGTGAACCGTATGGGTCTGTGTGTATCCTTTGCAGTTAAGTGCGATTCCTGTGACCTCCACATGAAGCCGTTCCAGATGTCGGACACAGTGAAACGAGCCACTGGTCCCCCCGCCAGCACACTAAATGAAATGGCAGTTCTACCTGCTGTCAAGACAAAGATGGGCCTGACTGACATAAGTGCAGTCTTGACATGCTTGAACATAAGAGCTCCAAGCAGAACATTAATGCAGAGGAAATTCAGCATCCTATGCGACAAAATGACCGAGTTAAACGAGAGGCAGATGGTGAAAAACCAAGAGTATCTTCAGAGCGTAACTTCACTTCTTCCAGACAAACAAGGAATCGACACACAGTATGATGTGTCGTATTCTAGTCGGCCGCAGGGTGGAAGTGAAAAGGCACAACAGAGCTTTGCCGCAATTATTGAACATACTACTACCAGAAAACTACCCATAGCAGCTGCAGTAGCCAATAGGCATTGTATGAAAAAAGGCTGTGACCACACACAAGCAAAATGCAGGAAAACATATGGTTCGGATAAAGCAATTGCTGCTAGTGAACGTTCGCTGCTACACCAAACACTATACAGTGTGGAAAAAGCCGGGCACATAACCCTTCGCTCGATCACAACTGATGCCAGCACACAGCTTGCGAAAGCCATTCGGGATTACAATGCCGACAATAATACACACATCGATCACTTCAAATGCTTTATCCACAGGGGGAGGACACTTGAAAAACACATAAGAGCTCTGCAGCTAGCAACATACCGAAAAGCCACGACAAGCAAGCGTTTCGTCAGAAACTCGCCAGTTGCATAAGAAGTAGAATTCGGATGGAGCTAAAGAAAATTAGAGGAATAAAAAAAGATGACAACTACTTTGTAACCGCTGGAGCTGCAGCTTTAGGCATCATACACACATCGATCACTTCAAATGCTTTATCCACAGGGGGAGGACACTTGAAAAACACATAAGAGCTCTGCAGCTAGCAACATACCGAAAAGCCACGACAAGCAAGCCCTTCGTCAGAAACTCGGCAGTTGCATAAGAAGTAGAATTCGGATGGAGCTAAAGAAAATTAGAGGAATAAAAAAAGATGACAACTACTTTGTAACCGCTGGAGCTGCAGCTTTAGGCATCATAACAAAATGCCTATCAGGTGATCACCGCCAGTGTAGACAAAAGTCGTTTGTTTGCAAAAGCCACCTTCCAACCTTCAATACGAATACTACTTCACTGCCATATGGGGTACATCTACAGCTGAATGAACAAGACCTGGGCTTAATTCAAAAAGAAATAGGGAAGATGTTTGATGAAGATGGCCTTAAATCTATGAGGAAGTTATTCAACACAAACATGTGTGAGAGCCTGCACTCCAATGTTTACCGTCTTGCCCCAAAGACCTCATGTTTCAGTCGCAACTTCCCTGCCTTATGTCATTCAGCTGTACATTCAACTTCATTAGGACCAGGTCTGTCTACTATACGTCTTGCCCAAGCAGCTGGCATCAAGGTGTACAAAAATTCTCAAATGTATTCCCAGCTAAAATTGAAGGATCGACAGAGAAAATATCACTCGGCAGGAAAGGCTTCCTCTGAATACAAACAAAGAAGATATTTTCTCCGAAAAAGGAAGTCACATCGGTCACTATTTGCTAATTCGCTATACAGCGAGGGGAAAGGAGCCTGTGCAGCAGCCCAAGAACATAACTATGGCCTTTCATCATAACCATATCCTCCATAATGACTCGAATAAATAACAGAAGGGATAACTAACCACGAGAAAAACAAACCAACAACAGCAGCAACAACAACAACAAAAACAGCAGCAGAAACTCTTTAACAGAACTCATTGTTACCATATCATGATCCAACTTGCACCGTCTATACCCTCTATGGCCAGTACATTCACCATTTAGCCGACATACTTTTCTTGCATTGTTTATAGCAGCACTTTCACACGACAAGTGATTCACATTCATACACAATTTCTTGTGGCACAAATGCGAAATATGGACGTCACTGCTAAGCTGTGTTGGACTTTTCACAAGGAAATAAGCAAGTCGATGAATATGCAGCTTCAACCGTTTGCCATGAACAGTGACTCGGAGTATTCCATTGCCATGTACATCGGTTTGACCGGTCCAAACTACACATTCACCATAACAGGCCACGGACTTATCCGTTAAAGATTTCTGCAATTTTCTAGCTGTTTCGAGGGATAATGTGGACCTAAAGAAGGCACTGGCCATGCTTGGTATGTGGATTTATAGCTGTAATATCAAAATTGTAAGCAATCAACACTTATCTATCTATTTCCTACTTAGAAATCACCAAAAATAGACTTTCCAAGTCAAATATCACTAAAACTTCATGGAGGGTGCTGCCTCGGAAAAAGTGTTTTTTTTTGTATTTGAGTTACCTCCCTTTCTGAAATTCTTTTTTCTTGTTGTTTTGTTTACCTTGGAGCAGACAAATGATCATTTCCTGACTAGAAATAGTGGGAAGTACTAGAATAAATTCATTTGAAGGGCATTTCTTGAAAATATGAAAATACTGGGTTTACCTTAAGGTAGCAGCACACAGTTTATTGGGTCCTTTCTTCTCCGGTCCGACAACCAATCTTCTTCGAAACCAATATCACCCTTCACAATCAATCTGAAATGACAGGAAACGTTTTGCTGTGTTCATGTGTTCTAAGGTAACACGAAAATGGCAAAAAACAATAGTTACAATGGCATTTATAGAAATCTGCATGATATTGCGGAAAATAGTTTGGCCGCGAAAACTGATGTCAAATATACCATTTTAGCCTTCGCCCAAAAGGTCGCAAACAGAAAAATCCGAGAGATGGCCCACCATTTGTTTGCTATTCTTGCACGCAAAACACTATGCAAGCCATGAATGCATTCAAAAGTACCTGTCTACCTGCTACTTTTTTCCCACAATATTTCAAAGTGTAAGCCCTATATCAATTTCACTGTAAACTTACCGACAGAAACCATTTACACTCCACATTGACAATCCTGGGAATAAACATTGGGCATGGAGGAGAAAGGTCGTGACCTTATAGTTTCGAATTAGCTAAATGGTATCTTTTTACAATATCATGCTCTTTTGGGATACATCAGGTACCATTGCCTTCAAATATGATGTTGAATCTTACCCTTTCCCACTATTTCTATTTTTGGCCATGGCCAATTCGCATATTTCTGTAGGGAACTTTTGCATGCTACCTTAATTAAGGACAGACGAAATTTTTTTTTTAGCTGCAAAAACTCTTTTTTCTAGCAGTTTATACTATATCTGACTCAATCCAGCAGTTAAAGGTTAACATTTATCAATAAAAAACTATTTTTTGTAAGATCAAACACTTCACCCAATCTACACATATTCCTCCTTTTTTGCTTAGAAATCATGAACTCAGTCCTATGATAGAGACAGTCTTTCAACTTAGCTCTACATATTTGGTACAGCCTTAAAACTTGATTTTACACTCAGTTCAAACCCGGATACACCTCATCTGTACATGAAGATGATTTTATCACTGAAGTCTGGATCGGCTTGTCGAAAGAAAGTTCATTTTTTCGTGATTTTCACCGCAAATTCCCTTGATTTGGTACTGAAATTGCTACTTTTTCTGCAATGAAATATCTTTTGATCCGACAAAACCACATAGATAATACAAATACCATTATTAAATATGAATTGGTAAAAAAAATAGCACAAAAATTCATTAAAACTGTCATAAAACTTTTCAAATCTGTTGCTATGCACAGTAGAAGGGAGTTAACTCAAGTTGTCTAGGAGAGGTTTAGTTTTATACAGTACTTGGAGAATTCTCACATCCAAACTAATGCTTCTTCTGGACTGTTTATATGAAACCTGATACTAAAGCTGATAAATCCACATACTTAGGGGCCTAATTGGTGGTTTTATCTTAAAACTATCTAAGATGGACAATAAACAGACAGAATCTCTCACTTCTACTTTTGACTTTGCCAAAGAAGGAGTATAATTATTGTGTTATATACAAGGATTTTATAGTGCGAATATGCCTGCGAAAAGATCAAAAACCCAAATAAGCTGTAATCGTTCAACAAAAAAGAGGAAAACACAGTTCAAAAAAGGAGTTTCACGTGGTGCGACTAAATATATTGCAACAGCAGTCGTAACAGCGGAACCAATGCCTTCCACGTCTGGATGTGTCGATACGGTGATTCGACCAACACGCTTGACAGATGAGTTAGCAGCCGACTTGCAGTTTATGATACCCTCCACCAGTTTGCCTTATAAACTGCGACCAAAGCCAGAAACCATGGAGGAATTTCCTACACTTGAAAGCTGCCAGATGACAGAAAATGTTATTGTGAATGTGGGAAAGGTAAAGGAGCTTGTAAGCCAAGTACATGGATTAACATGTAATACCCCTAGAGTCATTGTGGACATAGTGAACCGCATGGGTTTGTGTGTATCCTTTGCAGTTAAGTGCGATTCCTGTGGCCTCCACATGAAGCCGTTCCAGATGTCGGACACAGTGAAACGAGCCACTGGTCCCCCCGCCAGCACACTAAATGAAATGGCGGTTCTGCCTGCTGTCAAGACAAAGATGGGCCTGACTGACATAAGTGCAGTCTTGACATGCTTGAACATAAGAGCTCCAAGCAGAACATTAATGCAGAGAAAATTCAGCAACCTATGCGACCAAATGACCGAGTTAAACGAGAGGCAGATGGTGAAAAACCAAGAGTATCTTCAGAGCGTAACTTCACTTCTTCCAGACAAACAAGGAATCGACACACAGTATGATGTGTCGTATTCTAGTCGGCCGCAGGGTGGAAGTGAAAAGGCACAACAGAGCTTTGCCGCAATTATTGAACATATTACTGTCAGAAAACTACCCATAGCAGCTGCAGTAGCCAATAGGCATTGTATGAAAAAAGGCTGTGACCACACACAACCAAAATGCAGGAAAACATATGGTTCGGATAAAGCAATTGCTGCTAGTGAACGTTCGCTGCTACACCAAACACTAGACAGTGTGGAAAAAGCCGGGCACATAACCCTTCGCTCGATCACAACTGATGCCAGCACACAGCTTGCGAAAGCCATTCGGGATTACAATGCCGACAATAATACACACATCGATCACTTCAAATGCTTTATCCACAGGGGGAGGACACTTGAAAAACACATAAGAGCTCTGCAGCTAGCAAGCATACCGAAAAGCCACGACAAGCAAGCGTTTCGTCAGAAACTCGGCAGTTGCATAAGAAGTAGAATTCGGATGGAGCTAAAGAAAATTAGAAGAATAAAAAAAGATGACAACTACTTTGTAACCGCTGAAGCTGCAGCTTTAGGCATCATAACAAAATGCCTATCAGGTGATCACCGCCAGTGTAGACAAAAGTCGTTTGTTTGTAAAAGCCACCTTCCAACCTTCAATACAAATACTACTTCACTGCCATATGGGGTAAAATCTACAGCTGAATGAACAAGACCTGGGCTTAATTCAGAAAGAAATAGGGAAGATGTTTGATGAAGATGGCCTTAAATCTATGAGGAAGATATTCAACACAAACATGTGTGAGAGCCTGCACTCCAATGTTTACCGTCTTGCCCCAAAGACCTCATGTTTCAGTCGCAACTTCCCTGCCTTATGTCATTCAGCTGTACATTCAACTTCATTAGGACCAAATCTGTCTACTATACGTCTTGCCCAAGCAGCTGGCATCAAGGTGTACAAAAATTCTCAAATGTATTCCCAGCTAAAATTGAAGGATCGACAGAGAAAATATCACTCGGCAGGAAAGGCTTCCTCTGAATACAAACAAAGAAGATATTTTCTCCGAAAAAGGAAGTCACATCGGTCATTATTTGCTAATTCGCTATACAGCGAGGGGAAAGGAACCTGTGCAGCAGCCCAAGAACATAACTATGGCCTTTCATCATAACCATATCCTCCATAATGACTCGAATAAATAGCAGAAGGGATAACTAACCACGAGAAAAACAAACCAACAACAGCAGCAACAACAACAACAAAAACAGCAGCAGAAACTCTTTAACAGAACTCATTGTTACCATATCATCATCCAACTTGCACCGTCTATACCCTCTATGGCCAGTACATTCACCATTTAGCCGACATACTTTTCTTGCATTGTTTATAGCAGCACTTTCATACGACAAGTGATTCACATTCATACACAATTTCTTGTGGCACAAATGCGAAATATGGACCTCACTGCTAAGCTGTGTTGGACTTTTCACAAGGAAATAAGCAAGTCGATGAATATGCAGCTTCAACCGTTTGCCATGAACAGTGACTCGGAGTATTCCATAGCCATGTACATCGGTTTGACCGGTCCAAACTACACATTCACCATAACAGGCCACAGACTTATCCGTTAAAGATTTCTGCAATTTTCTAGCTGTTTCGAGGGATAATGTGGACCTAAAGAAGGCACTGGCCATGCTTGGTATGTGGATTTATAGCTGTAATATCAAAATTGTAAGCATTCAACACTTATCTATCTATTTCCTACTTAGAAATAACCAAATATAGACTTTCCAAGTCAAATATCACTAAAACTTCATGGAGGGTGCTGCCTCGGAAAAAGTGTATTTTTTTGTATTTGAGTTACCTCCCTTTCTGAAATTCTTTTTTCTTGTTGTTTTTTTACCTTGGATCAGGCAAATGATCATTTCCTGACTATAAATAGTGGGAAGTACTAGAATAGATTCATTTGAAGGGCATTTCTTGAAAATATGAAAATACTGGGTTTACCTTAATTAAGGACAGACGAAATTTTTTTTTTAGATGCAAAAACTCTTTTTTCTAGCAGTTTATACTATATCTGACTCAATCCAGCAGTTAAAGGTTAACATTTATCAATAAAAAACTATTTTTTGTAAGATCAAACACTTCACCCAATCTACACATATTCCTCCTTTTTTGCTTAGAAATCATGCACTCAGTCCTATGATAGAGACAGTCTTTAAACTTAGCTCTACATCTTTGGTACAGCCTTAAAACTTGATTTTACACTCAGTTCACACCCGGATACACCTCATCTGTACATGAAGATGATTTTATCACTGAAGTCTGGATCGGCTTGTCGAAAGAAAGTTCATTTTGTCGTGATTTTCACCGCAAATTCCCTTGATTTTGTACTGAAATTGCTACTTTTTCTGCAATGAAATATCTTTTGATGCAACAAAACCACATAGATAATACAAATACCATTATTAAATATGAATTGGTAAAAAAATAGCACAAAAATTCATTAAAACTGTCATAAAACTTTTCAAATCTGTTGCTATGCACAGTAGAAGGGAGTTAACTCAAGTTGTCTAGGAGAGGTTTAGTTTTATACAGTACTTGGAGAATTCTCACATCCAAACTAATGCTCTTCTTCTGGACTGTTTATATGAAACCTGATACTAAAGCTGATAAATCCACATACTTAGGGGCCTAATTGGTGGTTTTATCTTAAAACTATCTAAGATGGACAATAAACAGACAGAATCTCTCACTTCCACTTTTGACTTTGCCAAAGAAGGAGTATAATTATTGTGTTATATACAAGGATTTTATAGTGCGAATATGCCTGCGAAAAGATCAAAAACCGAAATAAGCTGTAATCGTTCAACAAAAAAGAGGAAAACACAGTTCAAAAAAGGAGTTTCACGAGGTGCGACTAAATCTATTGCAACAGCAGTCGAAACAGCGGAACCAATGCCTTCCACGTCTGGATGTGTCGATACGGTGTTTCGATCAACACGCTTGACAGATGTGTTAGCAGCCGACTTTCAGTTTATTAGACCCTCCACCAGTTTGCCTTATAAACTGCGACCAAAGCCAGAAACCATGGAGGAATTTCCTACACTTGAAAGCTGCCAGATGACAGAAAATGTTATTGTGAATGTGGGAAAAGTAAAGGAGCTTGTAAGCCAAGTACATGGATTAACATGCAATACCCCTAGAGTCATTGTGGACATAGTGAACCGTATGGGTCTGTGTGTATCCTTTGCAGTTAAGTGCGATTCCTGTGACCTCCACATGAAGCCGTTCCAGATGTCGGACACAGTGAAACGAGCCACTGGTCCCCCCGCCAGCACACTAAATGAAATGGCGGTTCTGCCTGCTGTCAAGACAAAGATGGGCCTGACTGACATAAGTGCAGTCTTGACATGCTTGAACATAAGAGCTCCAAGCAGAACATTAATGCAGAGAAAATTCAGCAACCTATGCGACCAAATGACCGAGTTAAACGAGAGGCAGATGGTGAAAAACCAAGAGTATCTTCAGAGCGTAACTTCACTTCTTCCAGACAAACAAGGAATCGACACACAGTATGATGTGTCGTATTCTAGTCGGCCGCAGGGTGGAAGTGAAAAGGCACAACAGAGCTTTGCCGCAATTATTGAACATACTACTGCCAGAAAACTACCCATAGCAGCTGCAGTAGCCAATAGGCATTGTATGAAAAAAGGCTGTGACCACACACAACCAAAATGCAGGAAAACATATGGTTCGGATAAAGCAATTGCTGCTAGTGAACGTTCGCTGCTACACCAAACACTAGACAGTGTGGAAAAAGCCGGGCACATAACCCTTCGCTCGATCACAACTGATGCCAGCACACAGCTTGCGAAAGCCATTCGGGATTACAATGCCGACAATAATACACACATCGATCACTTCAAATGCTTTATCCACAGGGGGAGGACACTTGAAAAACACATAAGAGCTCTGCAGCTAGCAAGCATACCGAAAAGCCACGACAAGCAAGCGTTTCGTCAGAAACTCGGCAGTTGCATAAGAAGTAGAATTCGGATGGAGCTAAAGAAAATTAGAGGAATAAAAAAAGATGACAACTACTTTGTAACCGCTGGAGCTGCAGCTTTAGGCATCATAACAAAATGCCTATCAGGTGATCACCGCCAGTGTAGACAAAAGTCGTTTGTTTGCAAAAGCCACCTTCCAACCTTCAATACAAATACTACTTCACTGCCATATGGGGTAAATCTACAGCTGAATGAACAAGACCTGGGCTTAATTCAGAAAGAAATAGGGAAGATGTTTGATGAAGATGGCCTTAAATCTATGAGGAAGTTATTCAACACAAACATGTGTGAGAGCCTGCACTCCAATGTTTACCGTCTTGCCCCAAAGACCTCATGTTTCAGTCGCAACTTCCCTGCCTTATGTCATTCAGCTGTACATTCAACTTCATTAGGACCAAGTCTGTCTACTATACGTCTTGCCCAAGCAGCTGGCATCAAGGTGTACAAAAATTCTCAAATGTATTCCCAGCTAAAATTGAAGGATCGACAGAGAAAATATCACTCGGCAGGAAAGGCTTCCTCTGAATACAAACAAAGAAGATATTTTCTCCAAAAAAAGGAAGTCACATCGGTCACTATTTGCTAATTCGCTATACAGCGAGGGGAAAGGAGCCTGTGCAGCAGCCCAAGAACATAACTATGGCCTTTCATCATAACCATATCCTCCATAATGACTCGAATAAATAGCAGAAGGGATAACTAACCACGAGAAAAACAAACCAACAACAGCAGCAACAACAACAACAAAAACAGCAGCAGAAACTCTTTAACAGAACTCATTGCTACCATATCATCATCCAACTTGCACCGTCTATACCCTCTATGGCCAGTACATTCACCATTTAGCCGACATACTTATCTTGCATTGTTTATAGCAGCAATTTCATACGACAAGTGATTCACATTCATACACAATTTCTTGTGGCACAAATGCGAAATATGGACCTCACTGCTAAGCTGTGTTGGACTTTTCACAAGGAAATAAGCAAGACGATGAATATGCAGCTTCAACCGTTTGCCATGAACAGTGACTCGGAGTATTCCATAGCCATGTACATCGGTTTGACCGGTCCAAACTACACATTCACCATAACAGGCCACAGACTTATCCGTTAAAGATTTCTGCAATTTTCTAGCTGTTTCGAGGGATAATGTGGACCTAAAGAAGGCACTGGCCATGCTTGGTATGTGGATTTATAGCTGTAATATCAAAATTGTAAGCATTCAACACTTATCTATCTATTTCCTACTTAGAAATCACCAAAAATAGACTTTCCAAGTCAAATATCACTAAAACTTCATGGAGGGTGCTGCCTCGGAAAAAGTGTGTTTTTTGTATTTGAGTTACCTCCCTTTCTGAAATTCTTTTTTCTTGTTGTTTTTTTTTTACCTTGGATCAGACAAATGATCATTTCCTGACTAGAAATAGTGGGAAGTACTAGAATAAATTCATTTAAGGGCATTTCTTGAAAATATGAAAATACTGGGTTTACCTTAATTAAGGACAGACGAAATTTTTTTTTTAGATGCAAAAACTCTTTTTTCTAGCAGTTTATACTATATCTGACTCAATCCAGCAGTTAAAGGTTAACATTTATCAATAAAAAACTATTTTTTGTAAGATCAAACACTTCACCCAATCTACACATATTCCTCCTTTTTTGCTTAGAAATCATGCACTCAGTCCTATGATAGAGACAGTCTTTAAACTTAGCTCTACATCTTTGGTACAGCCTTAAAACTTGATTTTACACTCAGTTCACACCTGGATACACCTCATCTGTACATGAAGATGATTTTATCACTGAAGTCTGGATCGGCTTGTCGAAAGAAAGTTCATTTTGTCGTGATTTTCACCGCAAATTCCCTTGATTTTGTACTGAAATTGCTACTTTTTCTGCAATGAAATATCTTTTGATGCAACAAAACCACATAGATAATACAAATACCATTATTAAATATGAATTGGTAAAAAAATAGCACAAAAATTCATTAAAACTGTCATAAAACTTTTCAAATCTGTTGCTATGCACAGTAGAAGGGAGTTAACTCAAGTTGTCTAGGAGAGGTTTAGTTTTATACAGTACTTGGAGAATTCTCACATCCAAACTAATGCTTCTTCTGGACTGTTTATATGAAACCTGATACTAAAGCTGATAAATCCACATACTTAGGGGCCTAATTGGTGGTTTTATCTTAAAACTATCTAAGATGGACAATAAACAGACAGAATCTCTCACTTCCACTTTTGACTTTGCCAAAGAAGGAGTATAATTATTGTGTTATATACAAGGATTTTATAGTGCGAATATGCCTGCGAAAAGATCAAAAACCGAAATAAGCTGTAATCGTTCAACAAAAAAGAGGAAAACACAGTTCAAAAAAGGAGTTTCACGTGGTGCGACTAAATCTATTGCAACAGCAGTCGAAACAGCGGAACCAATGCCTTCCACGTCTGGATGTGTCGATACGGTGTTTCGATCAACACGCTTGACAGATGAGTTAGCAGCCGACTTGCAGTTTATGAGACCCTCCACCAGTTTGCCTTATAAACTGCGACCAAAGCCAGAAACCATGGAGGAATTTCCTACACTTGAAAGCTGCCAGATGACAGAAAATGTTATTGTGAATGTGGGAAAAGTAAAGGAGCTTGTAAGCCAAGTACATGGATTAACATGCAATATCCATAGAGTCATTGTGGACATAGTGAACCGTATGGGTCTGTGTGTATCCTTTGCAGTTAAGTGCGATTCCTGTGACCTCCACATGAAGCCGTTCCAGATGTCGGACACAGTGAAACGAGCCACTGGTCCCCCCGCCAGCACACTAAATGAAATGGCAGTTCTGCCTGCTGTCAAGACAAAGATGGGCCTGACTGACATAAGTGCAGTCTTGACATGCTTGAACATAAGAGCTCCAAGCAGAACATTAATGCAGAGGAAATTCAGCAACCTATGCGACCAAATGACCGAGTTAAACGAGAGGCAGATGGTGAAAAACCAAGAGTATCTTCAGAGCGTAACTTCACTTCTTCCGGGACAAACAAGGAATCGACACACAGTATGATGTGTCGTATTCTAGTCGGCCGCAGGGTGGAAGTGAAAGGCACAACAGAGCTTTGCCGCAATTATTGAACATACTACTGCCAGAAAACTACCCATAGCAGCTGCAGTAGCCAATAGGCATTGTATGAAAAAAGGCTGTGACCACACACAACCAAAATGCAGGCAAACGTATGGTTCGGATAAAGCAATTGTTGCTAGTGAACGTTCGCTGCTACACCAAACACTAGACAGTGTGGAAAAAGCCGGGCACATAACCCTTCGCTCGATCACAACTGATGCAAGCACACAGCTTGCGAAAGCCATTCGGGATTACAATGCCGACAATAATACACACATCGATCACTTCAAATGCTTTATCCACAGGGGGAGGACACTTGAAAAACACATAAGAGCTCTGCAGCTAGCAAGCATACCGAAAAGCCACGACAAGCAAGCGTTTCGTCAGAAACTCGGCAGTTGCATAAGAAGTAGAATTCGGATGGAGCTAAAGAAAATTAGAGGAATAAAAAAAGATGACAACTACTTTGTAACCGCTGGAGCTGCAGCTTTAGGCATCATAACAAAATGCCTATCAGGTGATCACCGCCAGTGTAGACAAAAGTCGTTTGTTTGCAAAAGCCACCATCCAACCTTCAATACAAATACTACTTCACTGCCATATGGGGTAAATCTACAGCTGAATGAACAAGACCTGGGCTTAATTCAGAAAGAAATAGGGAAGATGTTTGATGAAGATGGCCTTAAATCTATGAGGAAGTTATTCAACACAAACATGTGTGAGAGCCTGCACTCCAATGTTTACCGTCTTGCCCCAAAGACCTCATGTTTCAGTCGCAACTTCCCTGCCTTATGTCATTCAGCTGTACATTCAACTTCATTAGGACCAAGTCTGTCTACTATACGTCTTGCCCAAGCAGCTGGCATCAAGGTGTACAAAAATTCTCAAATGTATTCCCAGCTAAAATTGAAGGATCGACAGAGAAAATATCACTCGGCAAGAAAGGCTTCCTCTGAATACAAACAAAGAAGATATTTTCTCCGAAAAAGGAAGTCACATCGGTCACTATTTGCTAATTCGCTATACAGCGAGGGGAAAGGAGCCTGTGCAGCAGCCCAAGAACATAACTATGGCCTTTCATCATAACCATATCCTCCATAATGACTCGAATAAATAACAGAAGGGATAACTAACCACGAGAAAAACAAACCAACAACAGCAGCAACAACAACAACAAAAACAGCAGCAGAAACTCTTTAACAGAACTCATTGTTACCATATCATCATCCAACTTGCACCGTCTATACCCTCTATGGCCAGTACATTCACCATTTAGCCGACATACTTATCTTGCATTGTTTATAGCAGCACTTTCATACGACAAGTGATTCACATTCATACACAATTTCTTGTGGCACAAATGCGAAATATGGACCTCACTGCTAAGCTGTGTTGGACTTTTCGCAAGGAAATAAGCAAGTCGATGAATATGCAGCTTCAACCGTTTGCCATGAACAGTGACTCGGAGTATTCCATAGCCATGTACATCGGTTTGACCGGTCCAAACTACACATTCACCATAACAGGCCACAGACTTATCCGTTAAAGATTTCTGCAATTTTCTAGCTGTTTCGAGGGATAATGTGGACCTAAAGAAGGCACTGGCCATGCTTGGTATGTGGATTTATAGCTGTATTATCACAATTGTAAGCATTCAACACTTATCTATCTATTTCCTACTTAGAAATCACCAAAAATAGACTTTCCAAGTCAAATATCACTAAAACTTCATGGAGGGTGCTGCCTCGGAAAAAGTGTATTTTTTTGTATTTGAGTTACCTCCCTTTCTGAAATTCTTTTTTCTTGTTTTTTTTTTTTACCTTGGAGCAGACAAATGATCATTTCCTGACTAGAAATAGTGGGAAGTACTAGAATAAATTCATTTGAAGGGCATTTCTTGAAAATATGAAAATACTGGGTTTACCTTAATTAAGGGCAGACGAAATTTTTTTTTTAGATGCAAAAACTCTTTTTTCTAGCAGTTTATACTATATCTGACTCAATCCAGCAGTTAAAGGTTAACATTTATCAATAAAAAACTATTTTTTGTAAGATCAAACACTTCACCCAATCTACACATATTCCTCCTTTTTTGCTTAGAAATCATGCACTCAGTCCTATGATAGAGACAGTCTTTAAACTTAGCTCTACATCTTTGGTACAGCCTTAAAACTTGATTTTACACTCAGTTCACACCCGGATACACCTCATCTGTACATGAAGATGATTTTATCACTGAAGTCTGGATCGGCTTGTCGAAAGAAAGTTCATTTTGTCGTGATTTTCACCGCAAATTCCCTTGATTTTGTACTGAAATTGCTACTTTTTCTGCAATGAAATATCTTTTGATGCAACAAAACCACATAGATAATACAAATACCATTATTAAATATGAATTGGTAAAAAAAAATAGCACAAAAATTCATTAAAACTGTCATAAAACTTTTCAAATCTGTTGCTCAATTCAATCAATTCAATTCAATCCTTTATTCAAGTATTTTAGGCCTCTGGCCCATATACATAACACACACAAAAACGTATTTACAACGAATGAGTGACAATACATATAAATTGATGACGAAATAAGCTGTAACTAGTTAATCGTTGGCTTAGTGCTATAAGGTTGCATCCATATCTTGTATAAGATGTAGTTACAATCTTTTAGCACCAAGCCGTCGTGATATCTATTGGATATCCAAAATCTCTTTTCTTTTATTAAATGCTTCGATTAGGAAGACTGCTACTAATCGTATAATGGTTTTATTTTGCAGAGAAAAAATATTGTTAAATGTAGTTCTATTTCTGTTAAGAAGCCAATAGTCTTTAAAGTATTTATGTCTTAAAGTTTCATATGCTGAACATTCAAAGAATAGATGGAATTCATCTTCTACAATTGAAATATTTATTTTGCGACATATGGGACAATATCTCAAACTTCTGTCTATTCCCAAGTGCCTACCCTTTTCAATCATTAAACTGTGGTTAGAGCACCTGAAATTAGATAGTGTTCGTCTATGCATGTATGGTATATCTACACTTAAATAGTACTCGGGATTTAAAACAGATTTAAAATATCTATAGTTCAATGCTTTTGGAGTATTATTGATATCCGAAATCCAATTTTGAGAAAAACAATTTTTCAATCGTTGTGTGAAGACTTTAAGGAATACGCCATCATTGCCAACATCATGGGCGACCCAAGCATACCCAAATCCATAGAGATAAAGCATATCCTTAATGTGAGTCGCCCATGTGTTTCTTCCGACTGAGTCTAAACGTCTGAGCATGTTATAACATTGTTTCGGATACCTACAATCATCCATACGTATAAGACATAGCCAATATTTTAAACAAAATACCATATACGTGGTACATAAAGGTAATCGTCCACACTCGTCAAGAGCCATAGAATCACACGTGTTATCTGATAAATTACATATCTTTTTACAAAATTTGATTTGGACCTTCTCAATTGTCTTCACTATGTTATACCCCCAAATTTGTGACCCAAAGCAAAGAATAGGCTTTACAACTGAATCAAATATTTTGAACAAGTCTTTAATTTCTAAGAAACCAAACCTACTACGAATACGTAATATATTATTAACCGCTTTAATTGCCTGAGAAGACAGCATTGCATGTGTTTTACTCCAGTTCAATTTAGGAGTAAAATATAGACCTTAATATTTGTAGAATGGAACAATTTCTAATTTTTGGTTGTTGTAGAACCATTTTTCGGAGTTTTTGATGATACCTCCATTCCTAAAGACCATGATTTTCGTTTTTTCTATATTAACTCGCATTCCAACTATGTTTGAAAATTGTTGAATTCTGTCAATCTGCCTCTGAAGTTGGACGACACTTTCAGAGAAACTGGAAACGTCGTCTGCAAACAAGAGCAATTTTAGCTTTTTCATATCATTTGATACGAATACACCTTTATCAGATTTATAATCAAGAAAACTAACTAAATCATTTATAAAGACAGAAAATATTTTAGGACTTCCTGTACAACCTTGTCTCGTGCCTATGGTGCAGCTGAAGTATTCTGTTAAGACATCATCTACCTTAACACAAGACATCAGCTGACCATATTTAGATTTTAGAACGAATAGAAACTTTCCACTCACACCCTTTCGTTGCAAAGCGTCCCAAAGTTTTTCGTGCTTTATACTATCAAAAGCTTTTTCGAAGTCAACAAATATACAATAAAATCTTCCTTTTTTCTTTGAGATATACTTCTGTCCTAATGACATTAATACAAAGGAGTTGTCTACTGTAGAGTATCCTTTCCGAAAACCAGCCTGAGCTTCATCTATAATATTACATCTTTCGCACCAATTAGTAAATCTTGTCGTTAAAATCTTAACAAATATTTTGCAAATACAATCAATTAAGGAAATACCACGATAGTTATTCGGGTCCGTTTTATTACCCTTTTTATGTATCGGTGTTATAATGCTATAACACCATTCTTTCGGAACAATAGAGCAATCGAGTACCTCATTGTAGAGTTTATTAAGAAAAGGTAATATTTCATTAAGGGTGCATTTGTACATCTCCGCACATATTCCATCCGGACCAGGAGATTTGTTATTATTCAATGACATTACACTTCTAATAATTTCATCATCAGATATAGATACATTCAGTTCCTCGCAACCATGATACCTTACAAATTCTTGTAAAATATGTTCTGATGTCAAAGAACTGTTTGAATTGTTTGTATTTAACAAGCTTTTGAAGTGCGAAAGCCAGTTGCTATGCACAGTAGAAGGGAGTTAACTCAAGTTGTCTAGGAGAGGTTTAGTTTTATACAGTACTTGGAGAATTCTCACATCCAAACTAATGCTTCTTCTGGACTGTTTATATGAAACCTGATACTAAAGCTGATAAATCCACATACTTAGGGGCCTAATTGGTGGTTTTATCTTAAAACTATCTAAGATGGACAATAACAGACAGAATCTCTCACTTCCACTTTTGACTTTGCCAAAGAAGGAGTATAATTATTGTGTTATATACAAGGATTTTATAGTGCGAATATGCCTGCGAAAAGATCAAAAACCGAAATAAGCTGTAATCGTTCAACAAAAAAGAGGAAAACACAGTTCAAAAAAGGAGTTTCACGTGGTGCGACTAAATCTATTGCAACAGCAGTCGAAACAGCGGAACCAATGCCTTCCACGTCTGGATGTGTCGATACGGTGTTTCGATCAACACGCTTGACAGATGAGTTAGCAGCCGACTTGCAGTTTATGAGACCCTCCACCAGTTTGCCTTATAAACTGCGACCAAAGCCAGAAACCATGGAGGAATTTCCTACACTTGAAAGCTGCCAGATGACATAAAATGTTATTGTGAATGTGGGAAAAGTAAAGGAGCTTGTAAGCCAAGTACATGGATTAACATGCAATATCCCTAGAGTCATTGTGAACATAGTGAACCGTATGGGTCTGTGTGTATCCTTTGCAGTTAAGTGCGATTCCTGTGGCCTCCACATGAAGCCGTTCCAGATGTCGGACACAGTGAAACGAGCCACTGGTCCCCCCGCCAGCACACTAAATGAAATGGCAGTTCTGCCTGCTGTCAAGACAAAGATGGGCCTGACTGACATAAGTGCAGTCTTGACATGCTTGAACATAAGAGCTCCAAGCAGAACATTAATGCAGAGGAAATTCAGCAACCTATGCGACCAAAATGACCGAGTTAAACGAGAGGCAGATGGTGAAAAACCAAGAGTATCTTCAGAGCGTAACTTCACTTCTTCCATACAAACAAGGAATCGACACACAGTATGATGTGTCGTATTCTAGTCGGCCGCAGGGTGGAAGTGAAAAGGCACAACAGAGCTTTGCCGCAATTATTGAACATACTACTGCCAGAAAACTACCCATAGCAGCTGCAGTAGCCAATAGGCATTGTATGAAAAAAGGCTGTGACCACACACAACCAAAATGCAGGCAAACGTATGGTTCGGATAAAGCAATTGCTGCTAGTGAACGTTCGCTGCTACACCAAACACTAGACAGTGTGGAAAAAGCCGGGCACATAACCCTTCGCTCGATCACAACTGATGCCAGCACACAGCTTGCGAAAGCCATTCGGGATTACAATGCCGACAATAATACACACATCGATCACTTCAAATTCACATTCTTATGCTGAACAATTGCTTAAGTTCAAAACCACATTTACCATTCCAAACGTTGGGCTGAGCAATATTGCAAAGTAACATATCATTGGACTCGTCTCTCCGATACGTTTTCAATGACGTTTCACATTACAATATTGTACTTTCATTTCAACCATTACCAAACAACCACGACATTTAACCACTTCGTTGCAGACGCCTCTAGAAAACATTGTGGAAAAATGATAACTTGCTCGTAACGAGTATTTTTTCGTTTTCCCACAATGTTTTCTGCCCTTTCAGAAGATTTTTTTCCTCACATTTTGAAAAATCGTCTGCAAACTCTTTCAATTTTTGGACAGTCGAAAATTAGGCGTTTGGTAATGGGTTAAGCTACTATCCATGGTTATCAGTTTCGACTATTTTCCTCGAGTCGCTTATTTCGAATGATCGAGACAGGAATATTTCACACTGCTGCAAATAAATCATGAATAAGTCGGTCGTTGCGCCTGCAGCAGATGAACAAAAATGATCGTGACGTAACGAGATATTTATCGTGCCGAACAATCTCTCCTTTTGTTACAACTGTTTATACCCACTATTGGTCATGGATCACAATTGATTGATGTCTATTACTGCTTTTGGCCAATCAAAAGTCTACAGTGATGAAACGCACGAAGTGAAAAAGGTTTGACTATATGGATTAAGATAGAGGTAAACGGTTTTCAAAATTTTTACGATAATCAAGGGTTGTGAACACTCTGCTGTACCACCAGGGTGCTTTACTTTACTTAAAACATATTTTATTGCCATAACAATTTACAATCTATACATGTACTTTCAATCAAGCAAACGAGTAATAAGGCAAAATGGCCACAAGCTCTACCAACTTAGATTCGGCATTCCCCTTGGCAGGTATGCATTTATCAAGAATGTTTTCATATGTACAATGTATAAGTTAAATTATTGATTCATTGATGTTTTGGTAAACTTGGAAAAACATCTCTATATGGCAATTAAGAGATAACACTTGAAAAAGAATGATTTGGGAAAAAGTTGAATAGATGAAATAAGTGATGTGAACCAGGGTGCTAAAGACGAAATCGGTTGCGCAACTTCCGGTTTAGCGTTTTAAGGGTAGTGTTTTGCAATTTCTCATCAATTTAAGACAAGTAATCAAAAATACAAAGACATTATTCAACCATTTTCGAAACCAACCACCAATATGTAAAGTTTTCGTTTTGAACTCGTGGAATTGGCTGAGATTTCATAAGTTTTCCTCGCCGAAGGAACTCGAAAATACATCCTTCCGATACCCGTTCGCAAAACCAGCAAAATATCATGCAATTTGCCATTAATGTCAAGTTAATTGTAAAGTTGTAAGAGTCGCCTGAAAATGCCTAGCACAAATATGATACTATAAACCCCTACCGTTACCTTTAAGGTAAATGGATGTTCAGATTTATAATGATATTCAAACTACCAAGTGATACAATTTGCTGCATTATCAGTTTATTTGGATAGATTTACACAATGTCTACCTGTTGATGCGGTTGCGGACTTTCGAATTGCAATGCTGAATTGCATCGACGAGGAAAATTACGAAAGTACAGCTAATTCATCGAAACTTAACCTATAGGCGGTTAGAATCGAAAAGGGTTGAATCAAGTTTTACGATTTTCGATTACTTCTCTGAATATGTAGGAAAATAGCAAAAATCCACACTAAAATCGCTAAACCGGAAGTTGCGCAACTGATTTCGTCGTCATCGCCACTATGGTGCGGCAGATCGTTCAACAGCCCTGGATAATGAAAACTTCTTTTAAATATTGCAATGCGAGAAGGCGAATGAATCGTTGGCATATTTTTGCAACAACGTACGTTTTCGGAAATGGCTGTTTAGGTTAGACATAGAAAGCGAATATAAGATACTGGTTGTAATAATCAAATTCTCCTTTCATCACAATGACTCAGTGTATTACAATAAATTTTTCTCGGATATGCTTGTTCACTGTGAAATTTAGTTTAGATCTTGTCTACTATCAATTATGCAAAACAGGCAAGATTTGCCAGTGATGATAAAACATTGATAATCCTGCCACCGCACTGCTGAGTGGTAGAACTCGAACAAGCGCATGCCCGTTTGCCGTGGGCTCGGACACGTGTCGCCTGATGAAGGGTCCTGGTGGTTGTGTGAATCCAGGGTTCGGCTAGTTAATACCCTGTATTACACCCTTTACTATCTGGAAAACCATCATAGGTATTCTCGGTATACCTAGGTCACTATACCAGTGAGAAAAACTTAAAAACAACACGCCCCTCATCGAATGATTCACATGCAACAAACACTCAACATACTCAAAAACAAAAATTTTCTCAAACAGGCAGTCAAAATATATCCACATCAACGCTCAATTCTTGTGAGGGAGTCATCCACTGCAAGGATTTAACTCACTGCTTCTCTCTTGATAAAATCATGTTTTACTTGAGGTCCCAGTCTGTCTCTGATATAAGATGGAACAGTGTCAAGAGAGATAAGTTCTTCATCAATGCAACACTTTCAGATTCAGTTTCTCTTGTCCAAACTTTCCATAAACTATTAAAATGGTTTTGAATCCATAAAAGTTGGCACTTATGAGTGAGAGTATTTGGGGTCTAGTTATATAACTTGTCGCAGTATACAAATACGCATCTAGCAAATACTGATGTGTTGGTGCATTTGCTTGTGTCGTGACCAAATCGTTGACATTTTAAACAACGAAGAGGGTTGGAAATATATGTGTCTACTTTTATGGGTTCAAATCCAATTTTAAGAGATGTGGAACTGTAGGACATCTACATGTTTAACCCTTTCTCAAACAATAACGACATTTGACCACTTTGTTGTAGACGACTTTAGAAAACATTGTGGGAAAAGGAGAAATTGCTAGTAACGAGTAATCAGAAGATCATTTTCCAATTTCATCACATTTTGAAATGTCGTCTGCAAACTCTTTCAATTTGGGACAGTCGAAAATGGGTAGAGCATCAAGTAGCAAATAGACACAAAAAGGACATCATTGGAATGTATAAATAGAGAAAAACTTTGTGTTCTAATAAGAAAAAGCAACATTGGGAAGACAAACATATCCCTCTTTACCATGCCTTACAATTCTACAAGTTCAAAAATATGATTGTGTTTTAAACCTTTCCAAAACAACAAATTGTCGACTGTCCCAAATTGAAAGAGTTTGCAGACAGCATTTCAAAATAAGATGAATTGAAAACTATTCTTCAGATATATCTGAAAACCTTGTGGGAAAAGGAAATATTGCTCGTTAAGAGCAATTTCTCATTAACACAATGTTTTCAAGAGTTTTCTGCAACAAACTGGTCAAATGTTCAAATGTCGTTATTGTTTGGTAATGGGTTAAGCGTTAAATGTATAACTGTTAGCTCATCCTTTCAAGTATGTAGAAAAAGAAGAATGACCAATTTAAACCTTAAAGATTGCATGGAAATATGCTTAAGAGTATTTTTTACCTTTAGCATGTTGAAATATTCCTCTAGAATATCCTGTAAAACTCCGTACTCTTTGTTAAAGATGCTCGGCTGCAAAAGTTCTGAAATACCCAACACATAAGTGTATAATGTCAGAAATTTTCGTTGACGAGAAATGTGAACTGTGTTTTTCCTTTCAGTAATGCAACAACGGCTGGAAGTTTTCTGAAAGAAGAAACAATAGAAGCAAATCATTGTTTTGTCACATTTTTTTTTTAGTAGCCAGCAGGTTAAAATGTTATCATTTTATTCATGTGTCATTATCTATACAACTTTTTAACACTGATTTAATCAATTCCGGCATTGCTTTATTTTCTACGTAGAAATGTCGTATATACCATTTTCAGAAGTCAATACATGCAATACACTTAATATAACACATACAAAATCAAGAAAATTTCAACATTAAGGATATAAGTCAAACCAATAACATATACATGAGTGCTTTGGAAATATAAGTTGGAAGTACAAGTGACAAAGCTTGCATCGGTTACAATTTAACATGTAGATACAGAAAACAATAGATGTTAAGTCTTTGTTAGGGTTTTACATAACATAGTTTTCTTTATATAATTCATCCTTTTGTCACAATGATCTATTTTCAATATCACAGAATAACTTTATTTTCTTCTGAATTTAGATAGCTTTTGATGCTTTCAATTTGGACCATGTCAAAATTCCAATCAGCAGGAATTGATAAATAACATTTTCTTTAATTGTTTTATTCTCTGAGTTGTCACTCTTGTACCTTAATCCTTTCCCAAACAATAATGACATTTGACGACTTTGTTGCAGACAACTTAAGAGAACATTGTGGGAAAGGAGAAATTGCTTGTAACGAACAATTTTTCCTTTTCCCACAATGTTTTCTGCCCTATCAGAAGATTATTTTCCAATTTCATCACATTTTGAAATGTCATTTGCAAACTATTTCAATTTGGGACAGTCGAAAATTTGTTTTTTGGGAAAGGGTTAATAACTATTGTTTGATCTTTTTTTTTGTCAAATTTTCAAGTTGTAATAAGGGTAAAACATAACTCTGTTTACCTAAGTAAGAGTACAAGGTGTTCAGCAGCCACTTTCTACAGGCAATATTCACATCCGCCATCCTACTGTCATGTTTCTCTCCATTATCCCCCTGATGTAGTCAGTCGATGCGATATCAGATCCATCTGTAATCACAAAAAGTCAAACATTGTACATTTCCTATTTAATTGATCTGTTCATTTTGTCTATCTATTAATGGTTTTTCATCTTTCAACAGTATTTCAGTTATGTTCAAAGGCCTGGTTCATAATGATGGATGATGACCACCAACTTGATTGCCCATATGGGCTGATTAAGCTGGTTTGAACTATGGTTTGTTCCCTGAACGTCGACTCGAACGTAATCACACCTGGAAATCGAAATTGATGTCTAATTTCCATAATGTACAATACTCGTTAAAGATGTTCAGGAGAGAATTAAGATCTTCCTCAATATTTGCAAATAACACAGTATCATCAGCGTAGAGTATAACCACTAGTTTTAACTTAATTCTACACTTACATTATTATGAGTCTGCAAAAAGTTTTCAACATCGTTCAAAAATAAAGAGAATAGCAGAGGTGACAGGTTCTTACCTTGTCGAACGCCTCTAGCGCACGGGAAAAAGTCAGATACTGTGTTATTTTCTAAAATGCAGGACTTTATACCATTATACATCTTTTTAATGATATCAATTATTTTTCCATTTATATTATAACATTTCAGTTTTTTCCAAAGACCTGCACGCCAAACTGAATCAAATGCCTTTTGGAAATCTATGAAACAACAGAATAGTTTTTTGTTTCTGCGTTTGCATATTTCTGCTAAGATATGAATAATAAAGGTATGGTCAACTGTTGAATGGTTTTTTCCTAAAACCAGATTGGTTCTCATTTATTAGGAAATTATTTTCTAGGAAATCTCTAGCCTATTGTTTAAAATAGAAGTAAATACTTTGCCTAAACAGCTTAAAAGAGTTAATGGCCTATAATTTTGGGGATCCGAAAAATCACCTTTTTTTTTGAAAATATGTACAATGCAACCCACTAACCATGATTCTGGAATTATACCAGTGTCAAAAATCTTATTGAATCATTTGCAGTAGAGAGGCATCAATGTATCCATCGTCGCCTTTATATATTCGTTTGAGACATTGTCAATACCAGTTGCTTTACCAGAGCCAAGCTTTTTGATGGCCATTTTAATTTCATCTATACTTATCGTGTCATTTAAACTGTGATCTAAATGTATTTCAGGAAACTCAGGTTCATTGATTTCGTTTTCGTCAACATAACTCGAGTTCAAATTTTTATAAAAATCATAAAATACATCAGTATCAATGATTGGTTCTTCCTTTTTGACATTTATACTATTAATATATTTCCAATACTCTTTAGGTAAAGTGCTATGCATGCTTCTAACTTTCCTGCGTACTTCCATTTTATGTGCATTTATATTTTTATGAATTATACGTTTGTAATTCTTAGACGAGCTTAGCATACTTATTTTATTTTCAGTGCTCTCAGCACTGTTGTATTTACGTTTATATCTGTGATATTCATTTCTTGCAATTCTGCATTCGTGATTAAACCAGGTTTTATTTTGCTTATACCTTTTGTTTGAGTGTGTATATACACCAAAAGTATTTTTGGCCGATTCTACAAGGGCTGATTCGATCGAATCCGTTATATCATTAATTGATGATTTATCAAATATAACTTCTTTATCTGAAAGTCTCCTTAATGATTCATCAATTACTGACGTTTTAATGTTATCCATAAAATTATTTTCTTCCTCTGGTTTCCATTTGCGAATTCTATCTTTTTGTGGAACACCTTTCTTACAATCAGGAGCGATATGTGACAACGAAAAATTTAAACTACAATGAACATCAGATAGTAAAGGGGAATACTCGTCAATATTGAATTCTGTGAATAAACATAACGCTTCACATGATGAAATCACATAATTGATAACTGATGTTTCTCCACATGTTAATCGTCCCATCCTATCAGAAAAGGACCTTCCGTTTAGAATAATTAAATTTTCAGATTTACAAAAATCTACCAACAATTTACCTAAACGGTTTGCAGTTTTATCCATAGAACATCGAGTAGATGATGCATTGAATATATACAATGTTTCATGGATATTTGCATCTGCAACATCAACATTGTCAAATATTTGCTCATCTATGACAACAATATCAGGGATGTTGGAGATTCTAGAATTGAAGTCTCCAAGTAACACAATACATATATAACGTATCTATCATAACCAATTAATTAATTCAAACATGAGATTTCTTCATTTTGATTTCTTCCACTTTCATCGATTTCCCTTTTATGTTCTCCATGGTAGGCCCCCTAATCCCCCCTTGGGATAGGTGTGATAAAAAATCGAGTCGACGTTCAGGGAACACACCTGAACTATATGTTCCAGCTTTTCAAAAGTTGACATAGAAACTACCAGCCATGAAAACTCATATGGGGACAGAAGAAGACCCCAATCTTGATTACCTATAAGGGCTGGTTAAGCAAGGAAGAACTATTGAAAATCCATATAACTATGAAGACCTAATTCTTGATTGCCTGCAATGGTTGGTAAAACTTGGAAGAACTGTCAGAACTCAGAGAGTCAACTGGTAAACTACCTCTCATGAATATACAATGCTGTCATCAGAAATTGATCCTACATTTAGAGGCATAATGTGATTAATCAGTCACTTCATTTACAGGTACTTTAACCCTTTACCAAACGCCAAATTTTAGACTGTCCCAGATTGAAAGAGTTTGCAGACGACATGTCAAAATGTGATGAAATTGGAAGATAATCTTCTGATATGGCAGAAAACATTGTGGGAAAAAGAGAAATTGCTCAATAAGAGCAACTTCTCTTTTTCCCACAATGTTTTCAAGAGTTGTCAACAACAAACTGGTCAAATGTCATTATTGTTTGGTAATGGGTTAACACATCTAACAGACATCACAAAACCAATAAAACAGGTTAAAAGAAAATGGATCTCTGATACGACAGATCGTATTCCAAAACTATTTCATCTCCCCTTGTTTCAATATATCCTGTCCTGAGCATAAATGAAGTTTTCAAACAAACATGGTTAACATTCAGGGTCATGTGATGCTTTTGAACACAACCGCTCACAAAACTGTATGTTGGCAAATATTCACCACTTTGTTATTTACAACCGCTCACAAAACTGTATGTTGGCAAATATTCACCACTTTGTTGTTTACAACCGCTCACAAAACTGTATGTTGGCAAATATTCACCACTTTGTTATTTACAACCGCTCACAAAACTGTATGTTGGCAAATATTCACCACTTTGTTATTTACAACCGCTCACAAAATTGTATGTTGGCAAATATTCACCACTTTGTTATTTACAACCGCTCACAAAACTGTATGTTGGCAAATATTCACCACTTTGTTATTACCTGTGTTTGACTCTGTTGAGAGGGTTTGACATCTGTTAAACTTCTAGTATTGGAGATATAACTCAAACAGCAAACACTCATATAATGGGGCTTCTGGCAGGCTAAAAATAGATGGATATGTATTTTATTCAGTAATGGAAACTTACATAGTTTTTTGTTACATAGAAATATACAAACATAAATGTTACATTATATGTGTACGTTTATTAACAATGTCTATAAGCAGCTACATAGACATTAATTGTCAAGTCAACAAAATCTGTTATAAAAGTTTGTCTGAGTTGATTTCACAATAAGAATTATTAAATGTAACATTCAAGGTCACCCATATATTTGTTTGTCAGAATCGTAAGCAAACTTTAATTGGATGAACCGTTTTTTCATTGTCAGGCGTTTTGTCATTTTCAGGCGTTTTGTCAGTCAATTATAGGAAAACAGAATGTTAGAAATGAGCATGTGGGAAGAGTTGCATTTTATTGAGTTTGACACTATTTCCAGTTGTATATCAGTGATATATAAGAACACCTATCCATGTTCTTAATATTTGACTCACCAGTTGTTTACAACATTCTTTCCAAGCCAGTGATTGTTCTCCTACATGTTCATGATTGGTAAGTGGTAAGACATCAATAAATCATCTCAAATTGAGTTAACCCTTAGAATGCTAGGTCATTTTCTAAAAATGAATTTTTGTGTTGTCTGCTTTCCAAAACATCAAATGCTTGCTTAATTTGGATTAGGAATGATAATCAGAGTAGCAATCAGGTAAGATCACAGGACAGCCGCGGCGGCTGGCCTGTGATCTAACATGTTTGCATAAGAATAAGGTCAGTGTAATGTTTGGCATAATGCTGGCAGTGCAGGGTCTCAAACAATGGACCCCAGTTCTCTTAGTTGTACAAACTCCTAATCGCCGCGATTAAAACCCTAGGAAACAAATCAAGAAAACCTGTATCAGTTAATATTTCGTTCTGGTCTACCTGCCAGTTTCCACTGCTTGACAGTACGAACTTGAAACATTCAGTAAGGAAGAACTATTTCAACCGATTCATAATTTCTATTCTCTGCCTAATTTCATCTCAACTGTATTTTCTGTCTATTCTATTCTGCCCAACCCCGACCGATTACACGACCGAAATCCTCCCCGTACGATGTACCCTGGGAACGAACCCAGCTTCCCCAGTGGGAATTACCCAGAAGGCCAGAGGAACAAGAAACTGAGATAACGATGCTTTAACCACAGTAATACTGTTGTGATGGACAAGTTTGTTGTAGATGAATGTTCAAACTTCCTAAGAAAGGGAGTTTGTCTTGTCGATCTAAATGAGCCAGTGGACAGGTGCAAACTGTTTCCAAAACGACGAAAGTCTTTTGACGTCCCGAAAAACACATCGCAAATAAAGAATAAAATCGAAAATCAATAGACGGTGTCTCGCCGATGGGCTACAATTTATTGCCGTCATACTGCTCATGTGAATAATTTACCCTATCCCCTAAACAAAAATATCATTTAGGAAAAATAACAAGTAGAACTTCCTTATCTTTGGTAACAAACGGGTCATGATTATGGAAAGGAACAACCACATAAGGTAATTTATATAGAAGGAAACGAACATATTACCTGGATAGAGATGAATGAACATATATCCTTTAAAGTAAACACAAACATACAACCTGGTAGATCTATTGATACTTCTGTGATAGACAATAGCCAAATACATGATACACACCACAGAAAGAAGTTTATGACACGAGTTTTCTCCTGTGTTAATACTAGCATAAAATCATCGGCAGGCTATATTATAAAATAATGTGGTCGTATTACCATAGTTTTCTTAACCCTTTACCGAACGCCAAATTTTCGACTGTCCCCAATTTAAAGAGATTGCAGACGACATTTCAAAATGAACTGAATTGAAAAACAACCTTCTGATAGCACAGGAAACATTGTGGGAAAAGGAGAAATTGCTCATCAAGCGCACATTCTCCGTTTCCAACAATGTTTTACAGAGTCGTCTGCAAGAAACTGGTCAAATGTCGTTATTGCTTTGTAATGGGTAAAATGAACTCGAGGTTAGGGCAGAATAGTAGTTAAGGTATTCCACCATAGATGGAGAAAAGCCAAAAAAAGTCAGAATAACAAATTTAGAGATTTAAGAGAACAAATACCATAATGAAATCAAGTTGACTATCATAAACATTTTTATGGATGACATTTCTTATCGCCATCATTCTATTCATTCACGGTATTCGAATTCTAACCCTTTCCCAAACAACACATTTTGGACTGTCCCAAACTGAAAGAGATTGCAGGCGACATTTCAAAATGTGATGAAATTGATTAATATTCTTTAGATAGAGCAGAAAACCTTGTGGGAAAAGGAGAAATTGCTCGTAACGAGCAATTTCTCCTATTCCCACAATGTTTTCTGAAGTCGTCTGCAATAAAGTGGTCAAATGTCGTTAATGTTTGGGAAAGGGCTAATGTAAAATTGAAAATCATTTAGAGTTTATAACTATGGATATAATAGCGGAATTATTGATATTATTTTTTCTAGATATATATTTAAAGTCAGGTTAATTCTGCAAAATGGCTTGGTAAACTCCTTTAAAATAATCAATGCTTCATGATTTACATTTTAGGTTATTCTTTAACCAAAACAAAAACATGTTTTCCATCAGGGGTGGAATGCAGACGACATTTCAAAATCTGATGAAATTGAAAATATTTTCAGAAAGAGCAGAAAACTTGTTGGGAAAAGGAAAACTTGCTCGTTACGAGCAATTTTTCTTTTCCCCACAATGTTTTCTAAACTCGTCTGCAACAAAGTAGTCAAATGTCGCTATTGTTTTGGAAAGGGTTAAAGATGTAATAATGTATTTCGATAATCATTATACATCATGTACAGTGTATGGTGTTTTGATAAATAACAGTTCTATATGTAATTTACGTTTTGTAATATGATAACAACCGACATATACATTAAAGTATTCTTAATCATAGTACATTTTAGTACCTAACGCCTTAAATGAATGTTAATTCCTTGTTTTTTGCTGGTTATTTAGACACAAATGATAAGCTCTCATGATTTGGTGATCTAAATGGACTACGAATTGTTGACTGGTTAACATTTTGAACTGTTGACCACCTGTACATCGGTCATTTCTGCAAAGATCGTTCGGCATTATTCGGTCTTTTCGGACCAAGATGGATTGTACCGATTTCAGTTTGCAAACAGTACGGTGACCTTATTCATAGGGCGTCGAAGTCTTGTAGCTTTTCGAGCGTTTATATAATTTTCTATATAAGTATTAAACTCGTTTTTCAACTGAATAAAATACAAAGGCGTGGATATTTTTTTTGTGTTTGACCGTGTTCTCAAAATAAACTTTTATACAATACATTAGGAAATAAAAACAGTCTAATGTTTATGGGAAATCAGTATTATGTTTAAGCGAAATTAATTCAAGGTTTATCAGAAATCAGTATTTTGACAAGGATGGAAATCAGCCAAAGGTTAATACGAAACCAGTCTAAGCTCAAAGGTCAGTCAAAGGTCATGGAAAATCAGTCTAAGGTTCATGAGAAATCAGTCAAAGCTTTATTGAAAATCAGTCTAAGGTTTGTGGGAAATCAGTCTAAGGTTAATGGGAAATCAGTCTAAGGTTAATGGGAAATCAGTCTAAGCTTTATGGGAAATCAGTCTAAGCTGTATTATAAATCAGTATAAGCTTTATGGGAAATAAGTCTAAAGTTTATGGGAAATCAGTGTAAGGTTTATGGGAAATCTGTCTAAGCTTTATTGTAAATCAGTATAAGCTTTAAGGGAAATAAGTCTAGGGTTTATGGGAAATAAGTCTAGGGTTAATGGGAAATCAGTCTAAGGCTTATGGGAAATCAGCCAAGCTTTGTGGGAAATCAGTCCAAGCTTTGTTGGAAATAAGTCTAGGGTTTATGGGAAATAGGTCTAGGGTTTATGGGAAATCAGTCTAAGGTTTATGGGAAATCAGTCCAAGCCTTATGGGAGATCAGTCAAATCTTTATGGGAAATCGGTCTAAGCTTTATGGGAAATCAGTGCAAGCTTTATGGGAAAACAGTGCAAGCTTTATGGGAAATCAGTCCAAGCTTTATGGGAAATAAGTCCAAGCTTTGTGGGAAATCAGTCGAAGGTTTTTGGGAAATCAGTCGAAGGTTTTTGGGAAATCAGTCTAAGCTTAATGGGAATTCAGTCGAAGGTTTATGGGAAATCAGTATAAGCTTTATGGGAAATCAGTCGAAGGTATATGGGAAATCAGTCTAAGCTTTATGGGAAATCAGTCGAAGGTTTATGGGAAATCAGTCTAAGCTTTATGGGAAATCAGTCGATGGTTTGTGGGAAATCAGTATACGGTTTATGGGAAATCAGTCGACGGTTTGTGGGAAATGAGTCTAAGGTTTATGGGAAATCAGTATAAGGTTTATGGGAAATCTGTATAAGCTTTAAATGTCATCATGAACTGAGGAAGACTCCTTACTTAACTGTCCATATCACTGGAAAAGACGGATAGAACCAGTAATAATACGATAGTCAGTCTGGAGACTACATGTCTTGAAAATTCAGGTCAGTTTTGCACCCATTTGGAGGGGAGATGGTTATTACAAGTTCCGGGGCCTTCTTTACAAAGGTTGGTACTACAATCTTTATCGCAAACGTAAATATAAAGAAGAAAAGCGTATATCAGAAAAGTTTTATCTTAGACATGAACGGAGCATCAGTTCTACCTGTGAAAGTATCGTATTCTTAAACGCATGTCTACTATTGTTCACAAAAATAAACTTACATTTGACATTCAAAGGTTACGAAAAATTTGTAAAAGTATACGTACTGTTACACTTCTTTGTGAAACAGGCACCAGTGTTATGAATTTAAGATATCTAGTTTAATTATAGTTTTGTTCACAGAAGAGAAAATTTGAAAGTCAAAAGAAAATGTTGTTTAAACAAAAAAAAAAATTTATTGTTAGGTATACAAGTAGAAATAGCTATTAGAAGCATAATTAATTCAGGAAGAGTCAATTCATATAAGTATGTTCAGTTTTTTATTTGCGGTAGATCTCAAAAGCGAGGTCACGTTTAGGTGGGGGTTGGGGTGGCGGGGAATGGGGGGGGGGGATAATTTTCTGTTAAAAACACGTTAAAAAATAAAAACGATAACATTTTGCTTCCAAAGATTTTTTTTTCAGTGCGTATCATATATCCGTTCTTCTAATGTTCAGCTCTAAAGACATTATTTTCTAACCTCCAAATTTCCTCACATCTGTGAACAAATATCTTTAAAGACTACTAAGTTATTTGAAACGTTCGAAAAAACAGGAGCAAAAGAAGATGGCGTCACGTTTTTATGTCCTGTACGTTTGTATCAACAAAAAATCTGTACGAAATGGTTGGTAACAGGCAAAACAGTATGTCAATTCGAATATGTGCTCCCATATCCCAATACAGAATAAACAGTTTTATGTATGTACAATATGTTGTGGCATTGACGGAAGAATGAATTGTTTATAAAAATCAATTTGCCTGTTTGTTAGAGTGGTTTCTCCAGCCTTCTGACACAGGCATGTCACGGTGATGTATGGAAGAGTAACGCGATGAACTATAAAGGATTCTAAAATGACTCGTTCTAAAATCAACCCAACGATAGAACTGCGTACGGGACCACGGGATCACTACATGCCGAATAGAACTGCTAAATGAGGCTGTTATTATCGGTATCCGATACAAACACCTGTGTTTAGCACCCTTTTCCATTGAATTTACATACCACTTTTTGAGGGACGGTACTTTATCGATACAAAAAACAGGGGTCTGACCCCAATTACTTATTAAGCATCCGCCTTCACTGTGCGGACTAATACCTTCTTGGAAATAGAAATGTAGTCCGGAGTTACTCGCTTTTTTTGCTCTATATTATTATAACTGTTGCCTCATGGGAAATCGTAAAATGTCCAGATGTTCGAAAAATAGACTATCGTTCTGTCTCTGTTCACAGAAATAATGATTATAGTAAGGGTGGTGAAAGGAGCAGCTGTTTTCCTCGAGATGTTGCCCAAAGAAATTATCAAATGTATCCTTAATCATCTTGCTTTAAACGCACCTCAGCCTTCAGCGCTATAAGCGCTTTGATTTCTTACTGTTGTAATGTAATATATTGGAAGAATGAATGATTTGTGCCTTCCGACAATAAAGATCGTATTTGGTGGTTCAAAGAATGTTGTTTTATGCATGTTAGAAATTACCGTATATGGTTTCTTTTACATTGGTTGCATTAAGGTATTCAACACTGGTTACTCCAAACAATTTATTCATTACGAAATAACAAAACAAAAATATTACATGCAGATTGATTAGGTAAGAAAATTTGTATGGCATTTCTTCTGATTTCTTTCCTGATTCGATCTAGTCTGCTTACCCTACTTGTTGCTCGTTACGTGTTGGAATTCAATGCTTAAAACCGGTCACCCAGGTCTTTGTTTTTGGCGTTCTATTTTTTTTGAAAGCTAAGATGCAAACGCCTTGGTGACTGGGATCGGTAAGTTTAGCAGCAATCGAAACTCCTCAGTGTAGCTAATTCTGATGTCCAAGCTATAACTGCGTGAATATCTACGTCTGGATCATTCGGACTACAGTGTAGCCTGGTGTTATGTCCAGTGCGTATATCCCGCAGTATATATACAGTTCAGGGTACCGTTTTACGAAGTCACTTAGCCCTTTATCAAACACCAAATTTTCGACTATCCTAAATTGAAAGAGTTTGCAGACGTCGTTTCAAAATGTGATGAAATTGGAAAAGAGTCTTCTGATAGAGTAGAAAGCATTGTGAGTAAAAGAAAAATTGCTCGTTAAGAGCAATTTCTCCTTTTCCAACAATGTTTTAAAGGTTCGTCTGCAACAAACTAGTCAAATTTCGTTATTGTTTGTTAATGGGTTAAGAAGTCACATAAGGAAAATATTTGCGTAAGGCATAACCGATATACATAGATTGTACCTTTAAAAAGGAGAACATACTGCAGTGTAACATGTAATTGAAAGCGTCTCGGAAAGACGATTTCAATAACGTGTTGCTTTGCGATATTGCTTATCTCGATAAAGAAACAAGAATGGAAAGTTATTTTGAACTTATGCACATTTTATGCGTAAATAATTCTAGGTGCTGTAGTCAGACCACATTGGAAAACATTCGGATGAGACTTAATCATCTCATCGTCAAAAAAAATGTGGCCTACATTAAGAAACTCCACTAGACTAAGCGCATCGGTAAAGGGAGTTGACTATCTTTGCGCTTATGGACTTTAAAGCTGATTGGTCACAGATGTTAGAAAATTTGGAAGTCAAAACGGATTTTTTTTTAAAAAAAACTTATCCACATATTTGCTATTGAATGATATGCACTGACTGCGGATAACAATTGTAAGAAAAATAAGTTCGTATATAAGTTTTAGCGCCTGTATACAGTGAATTATGTTTTTAAATCCAAAGACGTTGCAATGGTTCTGAGATATAATGCATATATACTGTACATAGTTGTATTGTTTATTAATATTTAAATTCATAATAACAGTATATATGTGATTACGTTTTAATGAAATTTTTATATTTGAATTATGTTTTCAATTACTAGTTATAATAGTATTCCATACAACAAAACAAGACTAAAACTATTCCTTTGTGACTTCAAAATGATGTAATCTGTACACAAACACCTTTAACACATATCCCCGCATCTAGCCGTATTTTTTCATTAAAAGCATTTGTTGCTTCATGACTATGGCATATATGTCTAACGTTTTACTGGTTGCACTTAACAAATGACACTCTGATAAAATATTCGTTCGTTCGTAGTCCAAAGGACATGTCCCTCGTAACCAAGAAAATGGCTTGGATTTTTCGGATAAATGAACATCCTTGAATCAGAAATATTTCCCCACATGAACAATTTCGTATGCTCTTAACGTTAAACCAGACGTTTGTTCTGCATTTGCAGACATGATCTATCAGCTCATTCCTAACACCATAAAGCCGTGCAACCAAAGGTAAAAAAACCAAGCTAACCATTTACATAAACCCAATACTTAACATCTTGTCGTCACTTGGGTTTAACCCTTTACCAAACGCCAAATTTTCGACTCTCCCAGATTGAAAGAGTTTGCAGACTACATTTCAAAATCTGATGAAATCGAAAAATTATCTTCTGATAGGGCAGAAAACATGTGGTAAAATGAGAAATTGCTCATTAAGAGCAATTTCTCCTTTCCCCACAATGTTTTCCAGAGTCGTTCGCAACAAACTTGTCAAATGTCGTTATTGTTCGGTATCGGGTCAAAATACATACACAAATCAAACTACATAGATATGATACAGGTTTTACACAAAAAGAAATAGGTGACGGCTGTATGAAGTTGCTACAGTCGTAACATCAAACAGTTTAATAAGTCTTGCGTGATGCACCGGCCCACAAGCAAAGTAGCGATAAACCGATCAGGAGTGGATTGACTCGAACTGAAAATATAACGCATAACAATTAAAGAAAATGCAAAAGAAGGCGTTGGTGACAAAACTGTAACAATTTTACGACTTGAAATCTAACTGTTATAATGTGAGAGGTCGGTGGTCGTAACCAGATGCTTGTAAGAACCATTAGAATGCTGGGTAATTTTCTAGATTTTTGTGTCGTCTGCTTTCCCAAACCTTAAATATCTGCTCAATTTTGACGAGGAAAGATACTCAGAGTAGCAAACAGGTTAGATCACAGGCCAGCCGCGCATCTACTCGGCGTTTTGCCTGGATCTAACCTGTTTGCATAAGCATGAAGTCGATTCCAGCACTGTAAGGTTAAAGCGTTTAGATACCAGTGAGCGTTTGGAGTAGTCCCAAATCTTCTCAATTCCGCCATTATTAATCGTATATATGGTATTCATAAGTTTTAATGTACTTGTGGAACAAGTCACGAATGCTTTGAAAGGGCAATTTGCTCAAAACAAGCAATTTCTCTTCCTGACTAATGCTTTCAATCAAATACAATTAAAGAGACGATGTCCTTGTTCGTTTATAATAGATTGTTTAAATAAGGAAACAAGATAGTATCTTGTTCAGGCACCAATTCTCAACTTGGCTAAATAATTCAAGGAGGTATACAAATACAAAGGCATCCACCTCCAAGCCATATGTTTCTGAAATGCTAAAAAGAAATGTATTTGGTCGTTCAACAATATGCATATTTGGAATTCAATATTTAAATCCTTTTCATTACAAAAGCTTTCTATAACGAAAGCTGTCCTTAAGACAAGCACGCTTGACTAGATAACAAAATGTTCGAGGGGAAACATGTATTACGCGGTGAATAGTTATCTTTTTCTGATATATGAAGTTGAACATACAATTTTTTAACAATATTTTCTTTGTTAAAAAAGCAGTAAGTCTTCTCTTTGAATTCTACACCAAAGTTATGAGCTTTGGTCAGTGACCTTACATTACTACATTTTAATCCATATCCCGTGTGTGAAGTTTTGCTACATTCCCTTTAGTAGTAAATGAGATAAAAAAACGGAGAAGGAGGGTGGGGGTTGGGGTGGAGGGTGGGGGTGGGGTCACGCCTAACTTTAACCAATATTTTCTAATTCAAGTACCAACGGATGGAGGCATACTTTTCTTAAACTCCAAGCCAGAGGTATGTTACACGGCCAGGAACCTTACGTAATGACCAAAAAAAAACCATGCGTAGTTTCAATCTACTTCAAACCAATCATTTTGGGATACCATTTTGAACATAAAACCTTGATCAATAATTTCGAAGTACAAAATGTGGTATAACCCTCACAAGAAAGCAAAACACAAAAATGCGTGCTTTGGTCAGTGACCTTACATTATGACCATAAAACTCATGTGTTCAACCACATTCCCGTTAGTAACAAATTAGTACCAAAGAGGGCATACTTGCTCAAAATCATAACCAGAATCATCGTACTTGGTCAGCGACTTAACATGATGATCGCAAACACATATGTGAAGTTTCAGTCGATTCCTTACAGTTAATAATGAGAAACCTCACGATGTGATACCGACGGTCGGTTAAGAAGAACAGCTCTCCCGAACAGTCGAGCTAACAATGATGCAATTTTAATTTTTTGAGAGGAACTACTTTACGTCATAACCGTGCAGTGTACAACAATGAATGTTATATTACCCAATGTTGAACTGGAACTACTTTCATTAGGTTCGTTGTCAAGGATTTCAAACGCTGCTGACACGTCATACGTCCTACCGGCAGCGGCCTCCTCGACGGATCTACGGCGTCTTGTTGCAGGCGATGGCGTGTAAGCACCCTGAAATAAAATATAAGCTCATTCCATCATATGGCAACTATAGTTAGGTCTATATTGAAAGCAACAACGAACGACACAAGGTTATTTGAAAATTTAAACTTTTATTATACATGTATATCGGTGAAGACTTATGCGACAAAAGGATAAATTGCTCAATTTGAGAGCAATCTATCCTTTTGTCACAGTGGTTTTCACTCTAGCGGATGCGTCAATTTGGGGTTTTACAAATCGTTTTTACCAATTAGGTAATTGGACCGGCGTAATTATTATGATGTCCACCTTTCTGATTATTTTAAATGTATCCCGATGCACATGCACATAGAGACATGGCAAAGAAGTTTTAACTAAGTCAGAAATTGATCGACCTGAGCACGTTTAGTATTTTCTTTATCAATGTCTTTTCTTTATCAATCATTTTTTTTATGAAACCGCTGTAAGAGAACGGTTGTTTTATTGATAACTTATATGTATATAAGTATATATCCATAGATGTATATGAATAAACATTTGAAACTTTCTTTAAGACATGTTCTACCTTAATACATTAAGAATTGTTGTGTGTAGGGGTGAGCGTGTGTATATATGTGGGTGAGGTGGGTGTGTGTGTGTGCGCGCGCGTGCGCGTATGTATGTTTACCATTCCTACAAGTGTTTGCGAAGATGAATTTATTGTTATATTCTTTGTCAACCATAAGCTGCATATTCTTCAGCTGAAATAAAATGTTCTTCAGCTTCTTCTATCTTATTTTCCTTTTCGCTACTAATCGCAAAGATCTCGAAACGCATTTTCAACAGTCGATAGGCTGAAAGACTGTGACAATAAAGTGCTCAAAATGAAAATATTGTCTTTTAGTTGCATTGCTTTGGTTACTTCAAATAGAAAATTCATGTTGATAACGATACTATCCTCATAAAGCTTTTAATTCTTGCGCATATGATTGTTTGTCCTCATGTGTACTCACACCACAGTCCATTGTCTTGCAAATAGTGACGTTACATGTAACCCTAACCACCTCTGAGGATTGGAAACGGAAGGCATACATGGATGCTACTGCAGATCCTTTTTTTGTTACATTGAAATCCTCCAACAGATTCACGTCTAAGGCTTTTCTGAAATGTAAAAAACAGGTGGAAATCTATTTCTTATGTAAGGTTTGTGTATAATGAACCCGAACGGCTGCAACTGTGTTAAGGACAGTGGTAGACAGGGGTAATGCGTCGGCCTCGGGATACGAGGGTCATGTGTTGGAAATCCGTGAATAGCAGGGTCTGCCTTAAAAACCTTTCATCATTCCACATTCGATTCGAGTGCTGGTAATGTATTCATGAACCAAATTCGAATGTGATTTGTCCAAGTTATAAGAACTGGTTTTACAATCTATGCATGTTTAAACTAAACTGTGTGTGTATAGACTTGCTTGGGTTCAAATCCCTGTAGCGCGATTAAGATGAGAGGTACTTTTCCAGTTGACTAGCTCAACTAGCTTAACCCCGATGGTTCTACACAGCTTGTCCAACCATTATCTGCAGACACGTTTGGGATCTTTATCCAACATTATGAAGCGAGGATCGCAACATAACGGAAATAAATCTGACGCGATCTTAAACCCGTATAAATCAAATCAAGTATATGGTCTTGGTTAGCTCTCGAACTTAAAGTGGATGGGCGTAGTTTCAAACGTGTTTCAAAACATCTGCAGAAAGTGATCCAACAAAACAACAAGCTGAAATGCAACTATATATGCATAAATATTCTATGACAGAAAAATAGCCAGAGCAAATATGCATAAAAAGCTCTATGGAAAGCGTTACGTTTGAAAAGTTTACAATGGCGATTTGGTATAAAAATCACGAGCAATTGATAAACTTTCACCTTTTTTCGGTTATATTCAGCGAATCAATAATTCAGACCTAATCGCTTATCCATTTCGTTAGATTGTAATGATCAACCAGTAAATATAGCTTGCATGGATACACCATATCTTCTTCGTTTACGTTCATTACAGCATATTTTTTATTTGACTTGTTTATATTGAAACATATCAAATACACTTTTGAATATGCTCCTCGATGTTTTATTTGAGAAAAACAATGGTCTTGGGTTGAGCGTCGTATTTGGGATACAAGGGTCGTGAGTTCGAATCTTGTGAGATACGCTGTCCATTTTGCCATCTTCTTTACATAAACCCGATTTTTAATTTTAACTGTCTGTTTTAAGATATGAAGATTTAATCTTTAATTTTTGACTGACCATATATTATAGCAGTCATGCTAATCACAATATTTAGCTGTAAACGTCGATAGAAAATTTAAAATTAAAAAAAAAACTTTAAAAAAAGAATAATAATATTATAATAATAATTAACCTGAACTCAAAATATACGATATGATTATGATGAAAAGAAATAATCGCATATTGACCATCTTTATAGCTTACCCGTCGGTTAACAGTTCCTTTTTTTCGTTTGTACCCGAACCACCCTCCGTAGCTGTGCAATCCATCGGCAACACATAGAGATCTGTCCAAAGAAATAGACAATGCGATAATATCGATACAACATCCTTCTAATTCGAGGTTCTGAAAACACACATATGCCTGAACAAATCTCCGTTCAGAATTGCCTTTTGACTGTGTATTTTAACGATATGATTAGGTTTCTTGTTCAGCATTTATTTTGGTTCCCTTTGTGAAGTTAGGGACAAACGTTGATTCTCAAAACAGGTGTCTATTTCAAGGAGTTTGATGTATCTTCATTTCGTAGGCAATACCTTTGACATTGTTTGAAGAGTACGGATTTAATTATTAACTTACAGGACAATGTCATTCAGATTGCTTTCGATGGACATGTCTAATTTTATGAATAAGCTAGCTTCTTAAAAGTGCTTATTCACGAAAGGGAAATTTGGGAATCAAATTAAAATATGTTCAAACTAATTCTGTTGTGTACAGTTGTTTAATATATAAGTAAAAGTAGCCATTGAAAGCATAATTAATCAAAAGGAAATGTCAGTTTATCTAAGTATATCTAGTTTATGTGAGGTAGATCTCAAAAGCACCAACACGCTTTTGGATTGATTACATGTTACTTCGCTGTATACACACTCACACTTTAAAGAATTCAACACGATCTAATTTGGAATCCAATGACTATTATTTAGTATTTATTATATAATATAATATAGTTTGATATAGCAGTATTCTTCTATTGTTGCTTTCAATTTGGAGTGTACTAAATACCACTTACATGTAGAATCGTTCCAAATGAACCATCCCTACCTTTTCTAAATATAATCTATTTAATCGTTTTATGTATACTACTAGTTAATTTTAAGAATGGTCTAGAAGGTATTTCTATGTAAATAAGTTTGTTGCCTTCCAGTACCCATTCTCATTTCTTGACAGTCCGAGACATAATCATTATTTTACAGCTTCCTCTCTAAAACATTGTTGTCCAGTCTTTGGATTCTTTAAAAACAGTTTGTTAATCAATTCTCCAACTTCTAACATAAAGAAAGTTTTTTGAACTCCAATCATCTCTATTCCGATTAAGAAATGCTGCTAGGTGATAAGCAGTTATGAAAAACATGAAACTTGAAATGGCTACTTTACCTGGGTTGGTTTCACTGATATTAAGGGTTAACTTTTCCCCAAGATATGGCGTCTCTGGTGTTATAGTCATTGTCAGACCTATTTCGCCCAAATCAAACTTATGCGTTTCGTTGGAATAGTCACTTGGAGAGTTAACACTGCGAGGGAAAATATAAAAATGATTACAGCCGTTCTTAAAGAATATTATCTTAAATATGACAAACATGTATCATTGATAAACATTGCGACAAAGGTTAATTTTCTCATGATAATCAATCAAGATTTTCTCTGTGTAGATTAGTTAGTGACACATTTATTTGTAAATGTTTTTTCTTTAACACAATTGTTTATATAAGGAATGTTTTATAATCATTCATCGTACTTATTCTCTAACGCATTTGAACGATTTATTGCAAGTGCTTGATTCCAGGACATAACTCTCTGAAGATATTCTGCCTGTTTAAAACAAATTTATCTCACAGAATAAGAGTATTCATCATTTTTTTAATAGAATGTCTTCTACGAATAAAACAACAATATAGATCTATCTTGTGTCATAGAACTAGATTATTGATTCTTAATTCCATCCGCTTCTTAAAGCCATACTTGTACTCGTTTACTCTTAAATTGTGAATGTTCTATACTAATTGACAATTAACTTAAAAGTACTTTGAATCTCCTTTAACAGAGGAACTGATACGGTAACACGTTAACATGATGTGTTAAACAAAAGTGAATATGGTATGGTTATATTGTTTATAATTAGCCCTTTGAAAGACATTACCTCAGATATTTTTGGTCCGGGATTAATAAACGTAATAGAATTAATATCAACAGTCATTGTCACTCAACAAAAGACCATTTTCAATTTCTAAAATTCTATGTTGCTGAAATCCCGTGGGTTAGATAAATCATATGTAATGACTCTCGCTTCCAAGAGAACGCCGATTTATAAGTAAATACCGGAATTGCTTCTTGCACATATTTCCATAGTCACGTGACAAGAGTGGTTGAATTTTTCCCAAAACCAACGTGGCGATGGTATCTAAACAAGCACCTCTTTTAAACGGTTTTGGCAATTTCTGCAAACCAAACGATCTAAATCGTTTTTGTTCGGTTATAAACGGGGTTGAATGCTGTCAATAAACTAGACATATGTTAATTCAAAAATCTATTTTGTTGTTGTATCGCTAGAAGAGACTAGTCTTTTTTTTTCGAAAAGTTATAATACAAATATATGGGATTGTTCTTCTATTGAAAAGAATAAATGAGTTACACTAACCTTATATTCTTTACAGTGACTACCCTTTGAATGCCTTCATTTGGGAAATAACAATTCAACTCATATGCGTGGTTATTTTTTCCACCAACGATGTCAGAACTGGTTTGGTTCATTAGGTAAACATAGATGGGCAAACTCTACAAAGTAGAAGAAGTCTTGGAATAAGCAACGTCTGCTAAAATCTTAAACTGCTCTAGTATTATGAGACTGACCATACATTGCGGTTTTTATGTCAAGATCCTTGTGAAAAATAATACTTGCCTTCCCTTAGATGCATTGGTGATAAATAATGCAAAATATTTCGATTTACATGTTCCTTACATCCCTGTTGAATGTATGTGTTTCTTATCTTAATAGGTATAACTTTATGAATAAATAAATAGACTACTTAATTGATTAATCAATTCATTGTTAAAGAATAGATGAATAGATAAAGACGACACGACAGAGAAAGCCAGCGGACCAAAATGATTATTCAAGAGCTATGATGGGTTTGAAATATGACAGAAAAATATCGTGGACGGTGCATGTATGTATATTTGCTTATCACAGCATATCAGTAAAACATTTTGATATTTCAGTATGATATCTTCAAAACAGATCCACTTCCTATATCACACTCTAGTTAGATGTCTCACTCCATTGTGATAAAGACGTATTGTCAATCAAACTTTTCTTTCTGCTATTACAGTAACATGCAATATGCTTTCATATAACTTTTTTATATATATATATATAAACAGATTGGATTCCGATGATATAAATCATGAGCTGTCAATAGGACAGCATGATCGACTATTCTATAATGTTGGAGAGGGTTAAAGGTCAGTGAAATATTATTGTTTCTAAAATCAGGATGCACACACTGATTCCTTACAATAGTTGTTGAGATATGAACATTCACACACAACTTTAACCAAGCTTTTCTCAGTACAAAAGACTGAATGAGTTGCTCAACTTGAAAACAAGAGATTTGAAACTTGGTCAGGGACCTTAAATTATGACCCTGAACACATGTATGAAGTTCAACAAATCCCACACAGAAGTCCATGAGATACAAACTTGCACACTAAAACTTAGCCAATATTTTCTACGTCTAAAAGGTCGTATAATTTGCTTAAATTGAAAACAAGTGATTTGAAACTTAGTCAGGGACGATATATTATGACCCTGAACAAATATGTGAAGTATCGACCCTTTCCATAGTGTAGTACATGAGATACACACTTGCATGTAAAAACTTAACCAAGATTTTCTAAGTACATAATGTCGTATAATTTGATTAATTTCAAAACTAGAAATATAAAACTTGACCAGGGACCTTATATTGTGACCATGAACGTATGTGTAAGTTATCAACTCATTTCATACAGTAGTTAATGAGATACAAACTTGCATGCAAAAACTTAACCAAGGTGTGACGCCGACAGCGACGCCGACGCCCGGGTGAGATATAGCTCTCCTTATTCTTGGAATAGTCCGAGCTAAGAAATATGTCACCGTTCCTCCTTTATTCGTCCTTTTTACACCCATATTCATGACATATCTTCATCGAATTCCAGTATGTAATCAAAGCAACAGGGTAACGATTTACTTCACAGTTACCGCTTAAGATTTGCGTAAGTATAAAACTACAGTTCCTCTTATTTTAATTTGGGCGAAGTAATATTGCAAAATACACATCAATTGTCTTTCCGAGACTCTTCCAATGACGTGTCACATTGCAATATTGTACTTTAATTGAAGATACTATCCATGTGTATCAGTAATGCTTTACGCAAATGTTTTCCTTAAATGGTTTAGTAAAACGGTAGCTAGATGCCTAACTTTAACATATCGATCAAGGATTGTCATAATGATTATTTCACAACAGGATTGGTTTCATTTTGTGACGAAAGTTTAACAGAGATTAGGAATTATACGATTCTTATACATGCTTATAGATGATTGTATTTCTAACAATGTCTCCTTCAAGTGATATTACAGTAATACCCGATATGCGTGTACACAACAAATGAACGAGTATAATAAATACATTAGTTGACTGGATTCTGATGAAATGAATATCTCTCATCGTCTTTTCGGAACTAGTTTATTACCCGAAAACTCCCATTTATACACTTGACGGATATGTCAAATCATCCCAGTATGAAAGCCATTGTAAACAAAATGGTGACTGTACAACTTAAACATATCGATCAAATCTATTTCTTTATCCGAGAAGGGTGCACTAAATAATAGAAATTCGAACTATACGTACTGTATTACAACCACTTAATGTAATTTTGTTGTTATTCGGCGTGGAATCTGCATACTGGCACTTATTTTGGTTAGCATTAGCGTAATTCACTCTTGACTCATCTTTATCTTGACCGATTGCAATTCTGTGACTTGTTGCCATTAAATTGGTCGTATTGATTGTGATCTCTCCATTCAGCGAACAGTCTGCAAATAAATATTACCAAGTTCAAAATTACATTTGCAATATACATTTTGTTGCTCACTTATCTAAGTATCATTGTGACAAACACCATAAAAAAGTACTGATATGGATGGTGTTCATAATCATTTTATAGATATACACAATTCCTTGCGGGGAGAGCAATGGAATAAACACAAAACTATAAATGAATAACTATATGCAATTAATTCATATTGCAAAGTATCCATTAAAAATCCATATGATTACTAAATTTGCAGATTTCACAGCTGAATCATTTCATTTTCCCGAATATCATAACTCAAAATACAAGTATACCCAACGCAAGAGCGTAGCTTAGCCCTTTAATAAGTGTACGCACAGCCAGGGTAATCTGTGGCATGCTCCCCGGGAAAATCTTTTTTCAAATGTTCCAGATAGTATATTCTAGTTAGACATAAGACTCTCGGTGAAGATATTTGATTAAAATTGTCTATGGCTAGTATGCACGCAGGTACATAGTCTGTGAAGAGGTAGGTACGCACCTGTTATCTATGTTGCACATTTTCGTTTTGGAATTGGTAGGCATAATATTTCATAACCAGACAACATAGGATGATATATGGTATCAGTTTTGTTCTTCAATTACGATGATATTAAGTCACACTTTTAAAGCAGAGTATTGTTAATATCCAAAGGTATTAAATGTACTTGTTCACAGACAAATATGAGGAAATTTTGAAGTTAAGACCTGTATTTAAACTGTGCAAACTTAAATGAATTGAAGCTTCATGATTGACGCTTCATGAATTGATCATGCTTTCAATAGCTACTTTTAACGATACATCAAATAACAAGAGACAAACTGTATTGTTTTAACAACTTCATTTTGACTTCCAAATATCCCGGTTCCGGTTATGTCATCTCTAGAAACACATGGTAAAATCATAAGTCATTTAAAATTGTGATCGAGGATGGAACCAAACATTTTCGCAATGAAAACGATATGTTCCTTAAAACGACTATCTCACAGACTGAGAATCTAACATTTTTTTCTAAAAGTGTCTTTTTCGGAATGAATGGAATCGCAGATCTATAAAATTGAAAGATTATTGATACACTTTCCGCCCCCTCTATAGCCGCGTGGTAATGATATATCACATTGATGTTGCAAATGGGATAGAGCGTTAAAACGATTATTTCGTAAACAATGATCTATAGGTGAGGGGCGTTTTTTAAAAATTAAGAAATGACTATAAATATGAGTCTTACAAGCATTTGACGGTTAATTTGCAAAACTTGTTTCCATGATACGAAATTATCAAATAATTTGCCATCAAAACACTGAAAAGGGAAAGAATCTTGTTGTACTTTATTATGGAGCATGAACAGCAATAATTTGCTGACTTTCTGTCTTATTGCTTTTTCTTTATTGCGCTTGTTGTTATAAAAATCTGCATATGTAACCACGGATTTGTGTATAATATGCACGCTTTTGATATAACATGCTTGTACATGAAAATATATTTATCGATATGACTTAAGATGCTGTGGGGATATGCTTGTTTTGTTGTCCGGCAGTCATTACATCAATCAAACTCTTCACTGTGTTCTCCCTTTATGTTATTGATCACTGCCGTCACGGGGTAAAGCGTAAAAATGATCCAGTTTACCGTAGTTTTATAGAAACAATCCCAAATATGAACATGTGAAAAGGCAACTTAGAAATGTTTTTATTGATGAAAAAAAACATTGTCAAATGTCAAATGAACCTCGTCGGGTGAGATGTCAAACTCAACGGAATGATAAACAGCTAACTTCGATGTGGAGTAGCCGAGCGTTTAATTTCCAAATAAATGAGATATAAGTTGATGTGTTAAGAAGCATGAACACACCACCCTCAAAATATGCATCCTCATTCTTGCCTTTTACTTGACGTTAGAAAATAAATTGTGTTCAAAAGGTAACCGCTTCGTGATGCTTTACAGTAGCACAATTATGAAAGAATTAAATTGCCGTCAAATACGAGCCTATCGGTCGTGTTTATCTTGCTTGATTAGTTATATTTGGCCTTTATCATCAGTGTGTAAAGTCGAAATTAGATTTAAACAAATCAAAACGGAAATGAAGGACGAATAACTCGATTTTTACGAATTCGCGAAACGACATGGTTGTCGGAAGATGGGCTATTTTCGCAAAATAGTGAATGATAAACTTGTTTATAGCTTTTTATAGCTTTTAGTATATTTGTAAGAAGAAAATGATCAGCACTCCAACTACCGAGCGATTTTGAAGGACTTTTTTGAACCGTTTCACCCTATTTGTTGACATCGCAAAATAACATTTCCGGCGAAAAGCTGTCAATTCAATCAAACAATTTGTTAAATGATAATCAGTGAGCAATATCGCACACAATAAGTGGTTGGTGGTTGAATATTTAAAAAACAACTTGGAATAAAGCTTTCTCCCTGTCAATTAGAAACGATATCCACACTATTTAAGGTAAATGGTCGATAAATATGATATCCGAGTTTAATCTACATGTCATTGTTAAGTTTGTCTTGCCCGTGCAGCTCGTGATACCTCAACCTTATGCTGCGGTCATTCTATCTGCAGAAGACATGCTTTTCCAAGACGATAAATCATAAGATAATTAAAACACCAATCTGTGAGATCATTCAGTTAAAGAACACGGTAATCGGTGTTACACAACAAGAGATACTTACTATAGTGTATAGGCGGCCCTGTTGTTGTTTGCGCTGTCGTCGTTGTATTCACACTTTCACTTTGTCCCTATAAGATGTAGAACAATTCACATCTTTCATACAATATATGATGTTCACTTGACTTTTTCATTTACTTAGGGCATATTCTCTAGCTTGCCATTAATAGTGTTGATATTGACGTTTGTGTGAAGGAGTAATAGATTTAAGAGGAAGATAAGAATTGTCTTATACATCTATCTTTTCTTCTCTTTCAACTCGACCTCATTTACAATACGAGAAGTTTATGTTGGTTGGTGAGGGTTATAGTATGTATAGCTTGTTCATAATTGTGAGGACATCTGGAAGTTACGCTTGATTTCTTTAAAACTGTACAACAGCTGCACTGTAGTGTCATATGCACTGAAGAAGAGCCATTAAAATCAAACTAGTTCGAACCCAAGTTTTCACAGCATATATAAAGTAAATTGATACGTATTTAGATACAAAGTGTTTCAGCGGTTTTGAGATCTACTGCATATAGATTGCACATACTTAGAAATATTAACGCTTACACAATGTTTAATTCATTAAATAATTACTTTTCATTGTACATGTTTATCATATTAAAATACAAATCTGTATTATGTCAATGACATTCATTTTGACTTTCAATTTTTTCCGTCTATTACCAAGCAACTTTAAACGGTAAATGTGTTGACAATTTGCGACTTAAACATTCATCGACTCATACAAATATCGCTTTTCAATTCCACATGTGGGATATGTCAGTTATCGTTGAAAGAAATATTTCTGTTATCTACTAGGTTGTTAATTTCTTTTTAACCAATATAAAATGAATTAATATTTCGATTTCAGACTTAACTTGCAAAATAGTTCCTGTTAAAAGATACATGAATTCATAAGGCTAACAGTTAAAAGTGGCGCTTTGCTAAAATACCCTGAAAGAAAACTAATGATTCTATCTATGATAACTATTAAATGATAGTACCACTTAGTATATTGCTAACTGACCACATTCAGATAAATCTATTAGCAATATGATGCTTGTCTTGCAAATGAGTTCACCGAATCATTTTTATATGACGCACCTACAGTAAAATAGTTAACATTCATTTTAAAGCGAATTTTCAGTTCAAATGGTTTCTATTCAATGTTCTCATTTTTCTCCTTCAGATTTAATATATACATATATGTATGTATATGAATATAGTCTTCTAATTCTTTTGAAGAGTCTGAGTCACATTATCTCACATTAGATTGTGAGTAAAAGTATATATTCACACAAAATAAATGAATAAGTAGATCGATAACGCATGCATACTTACGACCAAAAGAGCAAGAGTTGTAATGCATACAATTTGTTTCCACCCCATGGTTAGCGTTCGAGTACTCGTCTAAAATAATAAGTGAATTATCTCAGACTTGAAATACATCGAATGTATTCGCGAGATATTTGAATTAGGAAATAACCATTTAGGCTGGAAGGCGAGAAAAAAGTTAATCTGCATTAAGATAGATTCTTCTAGTGTAGTGAAGCTACTTGGGAAAACAGAAGAATTGCTCGTATGCAGCAGACACACAGGACAAGAAATGTTTGATTAAGACTTTACAGTTTTGATAACCGTCTTCGTTTATCGATTTTTACCGAACAAACGAAAAAACTGGTGTACTGTTGGTGCGATATAAACAACAACAAACATATTCGAAATGGACATTGAATTAACACACATCACTGCATCTATAAGCGGAATTGAATTCAAATTCATAGCGATTGTCGTGGTTCAGATTTCCCATACAAAGATGCTTTCGACTATTTTCATGATAGTACTGTTGATGAGATCCTCTGATTTAGAAAAAAAAATACATTAACTTACGGCAACAAAATTCGATTATATCCTTTTGTAATTGCATCGATCATTTCATACTGACAAAAAGGAATCGACAGTGCGTTCAATGAATTATTATTTTCAAAGCAAAGTAACGAATGCAAAGTTGCACTTTGCTATTGCATATAAGTAAGCTCCCCAAAACATTGTAAAAAAGACACCATTTCCAGTTAAGTGATTGAATGAATTCTTTGTTAGGTTAGAAAACTTCTTGAAAACTAAAACAACATATACGTTTGTTTTTCTTTCAAAATGAAAGCAATAAATTGTGACAGTGAGGTAGTTTAACGATAACCGTATATTTGTAAGAACAAGTTCTATAATCTTCTTTTGTCAAGGCACATATTTAGATACTCCCATGTATTCACATAAGTTTATTTGAATTTTATATAAAATATCGGTTTCTAAATTAGTTTAAAGCCATGTTCATCATCATGGTTCTTTAAAGTTCACCTATTGGTAATAATGGATAAAATAATTATTACATATCATTTGTACTTGATAAACTAAAAAAATCTTTATATATTTGATTATAAATGCAAAACAAAAAAGCATCATGACAAATAAACCAACTCTACTTACATATTAGGAATTCAATCTCAGTCGTGCGTCTGTCTTACTTGGTGTGTGCGTGAATTGTAATCGGTTTGGGGTTATAAGCACGGGCATTATCAATCTGAGAGTCAGGTGACTTTCCACGAAAACACTGATACAGCTATCATGTGGGGTTCTAGTTAAAGGATGGACCGGACTTTAATTGATTTCAAGCTTCAACATGCAAGATAACTTCCAACTGGTTGATCCATTTATCGCGCTCATAAATCAACCCAAGACCGACGACCGAATCACGGTGAAAGATGTGAAAACTACTATTAACAAGGCAGTAATTTTTATTTAATTAACTGTTCAGATGCAATTCAGACCAATTTCTACCATGGTTATTTGTGAAATAGAATTAGTTCCCTGACTTCAAAGGTTAATTTCCAAAATACGCTGCTTTCATAAGTGCGATTATTATATTTATCCACAGCATTAACTTACTACAAATTATTCATTAAATATCATACATTTATTAAAAACTATTCACTATCATTACAAATTATCTTTATTGTCCCATTCATTTATTACAAATTATTATTTATGTTATAAACCCAATACATTTAAGTCTGTGAATAATTCAAGTTATGTTTATCCACATTATCATAATGTGCGCTAAATGACCTCAGCTGTCCATGCGCCTTTTAAAATACGCCATTTATTGAAGTTTATTATTACAGTCTATCTGAAAACTTGATGACATTAAGTTAAACTCAGTACAGACATACACATATATAATGGCGCAGTAAAAGAACCTCCCCAATATGGAAACGTGACCAAGTTGAAAGGAATAGCATACGACATTTTTTTGCAAAATGAACTACTCTCTTTTTGTGTTTTGGTAAAGTTTACTGTGATAAAAAGATGGACTGCTCATCACCATCTGTTTATCCTTTTGTCAGAGTGGTTTTAGAGTGTTCATTGAGCATTCGATTCACGCCATGCGATGATAAAATAAATGGGTACACTTCATGCCCGTTATTCATGTTATCTTCAACAAGGTCAATGTCGTTCAGTTTGTCAGTAGACATGAACCTGCGTGGCAGATATGATGACCCATTTCTTCATATCAAATTTTTGACTGGTCCAAATTGGAAACAAATGTAGACGACAAACCCTAAACCGGAAATGATATATTTTCTTAATCGTATCGGGTAGAATCATTGGGAGCAATTTGGCCTTTTGTCATAGTGGTTTCTGAATACTTCTGCAGAAGTTGGCTTGAAGAAAGTTAATGTTAAATGAGATAATATTCGCATATTTTAAAAACTGTTAAAAACATACCTATTTGTCCAACTGAATAGTGGTCCGTAAAACCCCATTGTGTGTCAAAGATTTCTACTACATCAATGAACAATAAAACTGATGATACTTTTAAGCCCATGCATGTTTAAACATGGTACTTGTTTACTTTTTAGGTTTTATACATTAGAATATCCGGTTTTAATGTTACATTTTATGTATCTTAGGTCACACCTTTATTTTTATGCATAAGTACATGTATGTGCTATCATTATCTTGTAATGCTCTTTTGAACATATGTCTAAGTTTGATAAGAGTGCTATATAAATATGGTGTATAATAATAATAATAATAATAATAATAATAATAATAATAATAATAATAATAATAATAATAATAATAATAATAATAATAATAATAATAATAATAATAATAATAATAATAATAATATAATAATATAATAATATAATAATATAATAATAATAATAATAATAATAATAATAATAAATAATAATAATAAATAATAATAATAATAATATATAATATATAATAATATAATAATAATAATAATAATAATATATATAATAATAATAATAATATATAATAATAATAATAATAAAATATATAATATATATATATATATATATATATATATATGTAATAACAATAATAATAATAAATAATAATATTGAACTTGTCTACTGCAGCGCCTTCTTCACCTTCAGAAAGATCCAGATGAGAGATTCCCCATTTTATTGAGTTTTCAATTCTACTCTATTATTATTTTTAAGATGGGGCGATCGAAAGCAAATTCTGTTCCATTGATAATGAAATGGAATTTCCTGAATTCTCTTGAAGTAACAGCAGGCTTTATATTGGGATGAACAGATATCGTTTCAGTAGTCCTATTGTGCAGAAACACGCGTGACAAAAGGAATAATCAGCTTTTCACGAGCAACCTGTCTATCCATCACTATTCATTGGTTTGAAAGTTTGCATGTTATTACAACCCTTAACGTGGTTGCAGAGAGATAGTTTGTCTGTTTCCTTTTAGGAAGTTTGGTGATCCGACACCAGACTGAAATAGTTGGTCGTATTGTCTTTCTTTCTTGAATGAATGTTTTTTTAAGGCGCATCGAAAACTAAAGTAATTAAGCACGCTTTATGATGTTGTTGATAAACATATTGAATTATTTAGAGGCTTAAATGTATTTGGTTATCAAAAATTTGATAAGAATTTGTAATGATGAACGATAGTTAATAGATAGCTTGTGATGATGGTATGATCATAAATATGTAGATAATGTGTAATGATTGCACGATATATAATTAAATATGGGTTAATTATATTAATATATTAACATTTTAAATAAGTAAGGGATCACATTTTATTGTAAATTTCAATCTCTTTAAGAAAGGAAAGAACAAATTCAATCATGAGAGTATCAAAAGGCTCATTAAGAGTCAACATTAAATATTTTTAATTTGATTCTTTAAAGATCAATGCAACCAAGTACTATATGTTTGATGGTAAAGGATGTATTGCATGGAATGCATTTAGGTGCATCTTCCTTAGCAAAGATCCAGGTGTGTGTAATGTTTGAATGACCAAATCGGATTCGTGCAATTGTAACTTCCTCTCTTCGTACGGACCTGTAAAAAGGGTACCATTCTCCGAGGGAAAGAATGTAATCAAGTTCTCTATGTTTGACAGCCAATGATTTATTGCGTGGAAATGTCTTTCTTCCATGCTACATTAGGTATAAGGGGTTGATAATAAACCGAGGTCTTGTAGTGATACTACTAGTAACATGGAGACAGAAACAAGCGATAAATGTTGAAAACGGCGTTTTATGCTTAATTTTGTAAAGAGCATTTTCTTACGATAGATAGTTGACTCCAGACACAACCATTGCTTTTGGTTAAAATGAATCAATTGCTAACAATACAAAAGCACCATCCATCGGTGCAATGTATCTCCCAACTGTATAGCTTTGTCAATATCAGACCCATTGAATGTGTTTAAACGGAATGAAAACACTGATTTGTGAAGGATAAGCGGCTTATAACGTTTATTAGATCGTAAAACTGTTAATTACTAACGGTGCAATTTAATGAAGGCAATGAGCTTATTTAAGGTCTTGCCTGAAACGGTGACGACTTAGGACTCGTATGATTTGTTTGACGCAGAATCAACAATTATTCAATTATGTGACGGCTTTACTGCATCCATTAATACTAAATTGAGGATCCATAATGACTAATACTCGGATGAGAACATTGTCTCGACACCATCTAAAGGTCCGGGCAGACCGTGCGGCACCAAATGAGCCAGTGAGATGGTTTACCCTTAGAATGATGGTTAATTTGTTAATTTTCTAAAAATAGATTTTTTTGTCATCTGCTCTCCAAAACCTTGACTATTTCCTTAATTTGACGAGGAAAGATACTTCCAGTAGCAAACAGGTTAGATCACAGGCCAGCCGCCAATTTTCTTGGCGGCTGGCCTTGATCCAAGCTGTTTGCATAAACATGAAGATCTGCACTATAGACACTTAAACTAAACTAACACAAGCCTTTGCTAAATAAAAATAGCTATTAAACTATACGATTAAAAAAAAACTCGCCTTTGTAGTAATATCATTTCACCGTAGCCTGTTTCAGATATGTCTTTAATGTTTATTAATACTTATCATAGAGTAATGGTTTAATGACTATCATTAATTCATTACAAGACAGATTATCATTTACATGGTAATACAATCATAAATCCTACACATTGTTTTTACTCTAACTTATGTCCAATGAACGACTTTTTAAAGCATCATGGTCAAATAAAGACTACTGTTTAAGAGCAACTCCTCAATAAGGCAAGTTGTTTTCATTCTTCACGTCATTGCAGATTTTATACGAATAGCGAATTCGCCGTAATCGCAATCCGTTATCATAGGTTGTTGCTATCAATTCCGTATTTGGTCATATGTAAACAGTTATTGATTTCCACGAAACGCAACAGATAACCCCTCGTCGAATCAAGATTGATCGTCGCTATGAATCAAGATAGACTGTCGATATCAACCGATAATACCGTTTCATCGTTAAGTATCCCTTTTCACCTTATTCACATGAGCGTTTTGATACGTAAACAACCGTTGAGATACATTCTTTTATTTAAAAAAAAAAAAAAAAACAGACGACAAACTGCCTTAAATCGGTACCTTAGATGTTCCAATTATAGCATTTGCCGAAAACCGATCTAATAAAGCGACAAAGCTGCCGTGTCATTATCTTTACAAATAGCCTCTCATTTCTAACGTTTTGTGTAAAATAAAGGTTAAATCGTATGTCTCGTAAAGTTTAATGTTCATCCCAAACTGATTGAAAAACTGACGTGTTTACGACAGGTACCCAATTACATTAAGTTCCTTTTCATTTCAAACTTGTGTGCTTGCATTATTGTTTCTAGCTCCAACCGTTTTAATACGCATGGGTCAATGAACCAGGGTACCGCCTACTAAACATTTTTATGCTAAACAATTGCTTAAGTTCAAAACCACATTTCTTACCATTCCAAACGTTGGGCTGAGCAATATTGCAAAGTAACACATCATTGGAATCGTCTCTCCGATACGCTTTCAATGACGTTTCACATTGCAATATTGTATTTTCATTTAAACTATTACCAAACAATAACGACATTTAGCCAATTTGTTGCAGACGACTCTAGAAAACATTGTGGAAAAAGGAGAACTTACTCGTAACGAATATTTTCTTCCTGTTCCCACAATGTTTTCTGCCCTTTCAGAAGATTATTTTCTAATTTCATCACATTTTGAAATATCGTCTGCAACCTCTTTCAATTTTGGGACAGTCGAAAATTAGGCGTTTGGTAATGGGTTAAGATACTATCCATGGTTATCAGTTTCGTCTTACGAAACTATTTTCCTCGAGTCGATTATTTCGAATGATCGAGACTGGAATATTTCATACTGCTGCAAATAAATCATGAATAAGTCGGTCGTTGTGCCTGCAGCAGATGAACAAAAATGATCGTGACGTATCGAGATATTTATCGTGCCGAACAATTTCTCCTTTTGTTACAACTGTTTATACCCACTATTGGATCAAAGGCTATCGGTCATGAATCACAATTGATTGATGTCTATTACTGCTTTTGGCCAGTCAAAAGTATACAGTGATGAAACACACGAAGCGTAAAATGGTTTGACTATATGGATTAAGATAGAGGTGAACGGTTTCCAAATTCTTTACGATAATCAAGGGTGGTGAACACTCTGCCGCACCACCAGGGTGCTTTACTTTACTTAAAACATATTTTATTGCCATAACAATTTACAAGCTATACATGTACATTCAATCAAGCAAACGAGTAATAAGACAAAAGTGTTTGGACACAAGTTCTACCATCTTAGATTCGGCCATCCCCTTGGCAGGTATTTACATATTGTAATTATCAAGAATGTTTTCATATGTACAACGTATAAGTTAAATTATTGATTCATATATGTTTTGGTAAACTTGGAAAAACATCTCTATATGACAACTGAAAAAAGAATGATTTGGGAAAAAGTTGAATAAATGAAATAAGTGATGTGAACCAGGGTGCTAAAGACGAAATCGGTTGCGCAACTTCCGGTTTAGCGTTTTAAGGGTAGTGTTTTGCTATTCTTCCTCATTTTAAGACAAGTAATCAAAAATACAAAGACATGATTCAACCATTATCGAAACCAACCGCCTATATGTAAAGTTTCCGTTTTGAACTCGTGGAATTGGCTGGGATTTCGTAATGTTTCCTCGCCGAAGGAACTCGAAAATACATCCTTCCAATACCCCGTTCGCAAAACCAGCAAAATATCAGGCAAAACTTGCCAGTGATGATACAACATTGATAATCCTGCCACCGCACTGCTGGATGGTAGAACTCGAACAAGCGCATGCCCGTTTGCCGTGGGCTGCGACTCGTGTCGCCTGATGAGGGATCCTGGGGGTTGTGTGAATCCAGGGTTCGGCTAGTTAATACCCTGTATTACACCCTTTACTATCTGGAAAACCATCATAGGTATTCTCGGTATACCTATGTCACTATAAGAAAAACTTAAAAACAACACGCCCTCATCGAATGATTCACATGCAACAAACACTCAACATACTCAAAAACAAAACTTTTCTCAAACAGGCAGTCAAAAATACCCACACCAACACTCAATTCCTGTGAGGGAGTCATCCACTGCAAGGACTTTCTGCTGCTCTCTTGATAAAATCAATGTTTACTTGAGGTCCCAGTCTGTCTCTGATATAAGATGGATCAGTGTCAAGAGAGATGAGTTCCTCATCAATGCAACACTTTCAGCATCACTTTCTCTTGTCCAAACTTTCCACGAACTATTAAATTGGTTTTGAATCCATAGAAGTTGGCACTTATGAGTGAGACTATTTGGGGTCTAGTGATATAACTTGTCGCAGTATCCGACGATCTATCATTCGGACAACCAGACTCCTGTTTTGCAATTCGTTTCCTTTCTTTATTAGAAAGAGAAAGTCACCGTTGGGCCTTTGATCCAGAAGATGGACCATCGGATGAAGGGATAGGTTTTGGTGGTGTAGTTTTTGATTCAGAGGCAGATTGATTTACAGTGAACCCTCGTTTATCCGAACACGTCCGTTCCCAACAAAATGTCCGGTTTACCGAATAATCCGGACTAATGAAGCAGAGAATGTTCTTCTTCACATTAAGACATAAACGGTCTGTATGAGCGGTGTATACTTATAGCCCTTTAGCAAATGCCAAATTGTCGTTCGTCCCAAATTGAAAGAGTTTGCAGAAGACATATCAAAACGTGATGAAATTCAAAGATAATCTTCTGATATGGCAGAAAACATTGTGGGAAAAGGAGAAATTGCTCGTCACGAGCAATTTCTCCTTTACCCACAATGTTTTCAAAAGTCGTCTGCAATAAACTGGTCCAATAATTCCGTTCCCTTACAATTTCGTTCGGATTGCGAGACATCCGGATAATCGGGGTCCAGATAAACGAGGGTTCACTGTACTTAAATGCTGTTGCAGGTTTTGGTGCAGAGAATTCGTTGTAGTTGAAGGTTTAGGTGCAGAAGAAGAAAGCTGTTTCGTAATCTTGAAACCTTGCTATTCAGCTTCTCTGCCATTTCTGGAAACTTCCTTTGAAGAAGTTTAAGGAGGAGATTGCATGTATGACAGTCTTGCTTCGGGGAGGCTACTGTTGAGTCACTGTTCCAACTAACAAGCCTTTGCTTGTCTTGCTTTTGCTGCAAAAAAGGTTAGCGCACATCTGCAAAGGACATGTATTCTCTGTACTTGATGGTCAGGATATCAGTCTCATCTTTCAAAATTTGGCATTCCTTCGCATAGGCCACGTGACCAGATTTGCAGTTGAAATAGCATGCAGGTGCGGTGCAGGTATCAGTGCTGTGATCTGAGCCTACACATACGCATCTAGCAAAAACTGATGTGTTGGTGCATTTACTTGTGTCGTGACCAAATCGTTGACATTTTAAACAACGAAGAGGGTTGGAAATATATGTGTCTACTTTTATGAGTTCAAATCCAATTTTAAGAGTATGTGGAACTGTAGGACATGAGAAATTGATAATGTATGTGCTAGTGTTTTTCAAGACTCCATCTCTTTTGACACAGATGCGTCTAATGCCATTAACAGACTGTAACTTCAAGTTGTCCTTGATATTGTCAAGAGAGGAGCAGTAATGGTGGTCCTTGCAACGGATGACACCCTTACATGAGTTTAGTGATGGATGTGGGTATACTTTGACTGCTTCTTTTAATAAAGGGTATGTGAAAACTTAAGACAGGAGAAAGTGATAATGTATGTGTTTGCGTTTTTCAACACTCCATCTCTTTTGACACTGATGCGTCTGATATCAGTAACAGACTGTAACTTCAAGTTGTCCTTGATGTCGTCAAGAGACACCTGAGCAGTATTGGTGGTCCTTGCAATGGATGACTCCCTTACATTTGTTGATTGTTGGGTGAGGGTATATTTTAACCAATTGCTCAAGGAAGGTTTTGAGCTCAAGGATGTTAAATGATTCACAAAGCAACAAACAATCAATGAGGATGGTTTTTTCACTTTGTTATGCCGCGAATACCTTTAATAGTTTTCTCGTTAGGATAGGTTGAAACGTGGGTGATTGATTTTGATGAGTCCTCTGCTTCAATCACAATAAATCTCGGAATATTTATTGGTGACGATACAATACAATACAATACAAAATCTTTATTTCACTCAATTCCTTTTACAGAAGATATGAGGTTAAAATAACATGAAACATAATGTAAACGAGGCGTCTGCTTTGTAATTCTCACTGGTCTCTACCTCTCTATCTCTACCTCTCTTTCTTTATCTCTCTATCTCTTCCTCTATATCATCTTTCATATATCACTATCTCTCTATTTGTCATTCCATTGAAAAAATACATATGCTAACGGTTTAAAAGAGAAAGTTTAAGGATAAACTTGAATCAAATGCGTGTTAAACGAATCACAAAACAATACTTTGAACTATGAGGTCGCTTAACACAATATATTCATAGATACATATCACTTGCATATATATATATACATACATATACATACATATACATACATATACATACATATACATACATATACACACATTAATACAGATACACACATATACATACACACACATATATACATATACATAGTATTTTGTTAAAATATAGTAACTTTAGAATAGGTTCAAAAAAGTTTTGATGAATTTACAGAGTCGAATTTGTTCGTCTTTAGATTTGCAGTTTATCAATGATTCAAATGTAAAAATGTTTTTTCTGTTTATAAATCTTTGCGGAATTAGTAATTTTCTTTGATTCGATATAAATGTACATTCGAGAAGATAGTGAAATTCGTCTCCAATTGTGTTAATGTTGCATAGTGTACATTTTCTTTCATTTAGATCCACATTTGACCATCTTCCATGCTCAATTGGTAATTTGTGGTTATTTGTTCGGAACTTAATCATGTATGTTAGTAGTGGCTGGGGGATTTCTATAAGATAATTTTCAAAGCCAAATTTCTTTTTTATGAGTTTGTAAGTGTAGCAGCTGTTATTATTTCCTATTATTCGATGCCATTCATTTATGAACAAATCTTTGAGTTTTTGTTTAACTGTAAGTTTTAACCATTTCTTGTTTGGGGAATTCTGAATATCCCAAATATTGTTCAAGCCACATTTTATTAAGATATTTTGTGTGTTTCCAATCCAATTGAATAAAGGTGACGTGGTGTGTTCTGGTGCTGTGTTGGTGAATAGGTGATAGATATATCTGTATACATTATGTAGTAAAGTATTTGGTTTGATTTCTGTAAGTTTAGTCCAATATGAAATTATCTGCCTCTGCATCGCTGTCTGGAAGTGAGCGCTTGGCTGTTTTTTTATGAGATTCCTTAATAACTTGTAGTGTTCACCATCCTTGTTCCCTGCCCACCATGGATCCCAACAAGGGGACCTAATCTGGGGAAACCCATCCCAGATCAAGTCAAGGATACAAGGATGGTATACTCAGGATGAAAGGGCTAGACTGAACAAATGCGTCCCAAAAGATGTCATTCCAAGCAAGCGACATAAATTTGGGATGAAACAGAATGTCAATCAAACACTTAAACTTTTATTTGATTGACCCATTGGCCACCGCCATGGGGTACTAAAGGCAAACAGGTCTCAAACGAAATTGAAGATATGTTTTATTTTTGGAAATGTTCGATGGGAAAGATTGATGGGTAAGAGTTGCCCATGACAAGGCATGGCCAGCCGATTGATGGTGTATTGCAAAATCAGGGTATAAACTAGCGAACCCTGGATCCACTCAACAACCAGGATCCCTGCATCAAGCGACGAATCGCAGCCCACGGCAAACGGGCAGGCACTTGGTGGGGTTCTATCACTCAGAAGCGCGGTTGCATGACAATTTCTTACTCCCCAGTCAGGGAGGTACATCTTAAGTGGCAAACTTAGGAAATCACATACATAAAAGTCTGAATGATTAATACCACACATCTTTCTCATTTAATCGCCATGGTTTCTACCTACTATCACACTTGAAATGCCTTTTTATATATATCTTGGAGAAGTTGCCTACTGAGGTTTTCTCAAATTTTCTTGCCAAAAAAGTGAACTTATTTCATATATGTTATTTCAAACCCCTAAACAAACATCTAATACTGTCCATTATTGCATTGTGTAACATATACTTCAAATATGTTTATTACATTTTATCAATAGTTTGCCTGCCAGATATTTCGGTAGGCCTTACTTAACTTACAAAACAATGCAGACAGGCTCAGACAAAAGCCAAGAACACAACATTGGACAACACTCAAAAGGTAAGAGCACATACCAACACCTTCAACACAATTGGCTTAGAAACTAAAAAAATTGAATAGGAGGGATGTTACGAACTTTTGTTTTTGTTTAAAATAAACCAGTTGAAATAAAATATCTCTAGAAAAATGAGGGTAAGGACCCTGACATTATCCCACAAGTTGATCTAGTCATTAGAAGCTTAAAGATGTAATGATCACGATCAGTTATGTGTCTTGGTATTTAATTAAGATTTGTGAAAAAACAGGTAAAATTTGAAGAAAAAAATATATAGAAAAAAAAGCACCTTTCTTTGAGAAATTAACTACCTTATTACTCCCGGGTCAGTCTTAAAAGAGCAACAGGATTATTTTCAGAGGTAAAAGAATGCTTGTAATTGTATGTGAAATCATTGAATTTTGAATAAATGAGAGTGGTTCTTGTAAGAGCCTCTATTCGCGTTAAATTGTAAAGGTTGGCACCCAATTTTAGCGAAACTGGGTGGCTTGCTTCAAAATGCTGAGATTGACCCAAAACAAGACTTATAGGGAAAACCATAAACCAACACAACCCCCATTGGATACACACAAAACAGAGAACAACAGTTTGAGTGATAACCAGAAACCAACACCACCGCAATAAGCTAGACCCAAAACAAAAACAGCAGTTAGAGTGATAACGAGAAAACAAAACCATCGCAATGACCTAAACCCAGAAATCAACACCACAGCAATGAGATATACCCAAAGCATACAACTGAAAGAGCTTAACCCTGTAACGAACACCATCCGATGCAATATACCCCAAACAACGAGATATACACAAAACAAAAACAACTGCAAGCGTGAAAACATGAAACCAACACCACTGCAATGAGATAGACACAAAACAAAACGACTGTTAGAGCGAAAACCTGAAACCAACACCACCACAATGAGATATACCTAAATCATACAACTGAAAGAGCGAAAACAAGTAAGCCAAGACCAACTCAGTGAAATTTACCCAAAATATACAACTCTTAGCGCCAAACCCAGAAACCAACTCCACCGCAATAAGCTAAAGAGGGAAAACCGTATATAGCTACACCAACACCAGACTTAGAGAGAAAACCAGATACCTACTCCACCGCAATGAGATATACCAAAAACAACTGAAGGAGTGAAAGCTGCAAATAGCTACACCAAAACAAGATTAAGAGCGAAAACCAAAAACGAACACCACAGCAATGAGACATACCCAAAACAAAAACAACTGAAAGAGCGAACACCTGAAACCAACATCACTGTTATCAGATATATCCCAAACATAAAACTGTTCGAGCAAAATCCAGAAACCAACACCATCCAATGAGCTTGACACAATACAAAACTTAAAGCAAAAACAAGAAACCAACACAACATCAATGAGATAGACAGAAACTTAAAAAACTGTTAGAGCAATAACCCGAAAAGAACACCACTTCAATGAGATAGACACAAAATAATATAACTGTTAGAGCTTGAACCTGAACCCAACACCACTTCGGTGAGATATAAACAAAACATACATTACTTAGAGCTAAAACCAACATCATCACACTGAGGTATATCCGAAACATAGAGCAAAACCAAAAAAATCAACACAGCAGCAATGAGATATACCCAAAACTTACAATTGAAAGAGCAAAAACCAGAAACCAACACCATCAGATGGGATATATCCCAAACATTCAACTGTTAGAGCAAAACCCAGAAACCAACACCCCCTTAGTAAGATATACACCAAACCTACAACTGTTCGAGCAAAAAAAGGAACCAACACCGCCTCATTGAAATATACCCAAAACATACAACTCTTAGAGCCAAAACCAGAAACCAACACCACCACAATAAGATAGACCCTAAACAAAACTTAATGCAAAAAAAAACCAGAAAAGAAACCACCACTATGAGATAAATCCTTAGAAAAAACGACTGTAAGGGCGAAACCAGAATCCGCCACCACCGCAATGACTTAGACCCAAAACAATACTTAGAGCGAAGCCCAGAAACCAACACCACTGCAGTGAGCTATACCCAAAACAAATACAACTGAAAGAGTGGAAACCTGAAACCAACACCACTACAATGAGATAGACACAAAACAATACAGCTGTGTCATGAAAGTTAAGTGTCAGGTCAATGATGGCCAGCGAAGTTAGAATGTAGATAACGGTTGGGAGAAGGTTATGTTGGTCAGTTCGAAGGTTAAAAATTTCGAAATCTAAGTGACAGACTTCGTACCGGCAACAGCTCATATCAAGCCGGAAGACATTAAGTTTGTAGTGGATAATGACGGGGTGTCTATCGGCGTTCAGTATAGATAGATACTTAAATGAACATTGGATTTTATTTTTAATTAAATACTCAGATGTTCTACAAGCAATAAAACTTTGCCTATGTTTGTAGTAATGCTTATGTTTTACAGGTAGTAAAAGTATCTTTATTTTAGTATTAATGTTTATGCTTTACAGATAGTAAAGCCATTAATGCTATCATTCATATCAAAGTGTTGCGTATGTATCTTTCATATCCCAATAATCATGAGTACGTTTGACACCGCATCTGGTGTGGGATATCGAGGTTTCAACCCCGATAGGGTCATACCAAAGACCAGACAAAAATTGAAGTAATTCCTGTCCTTTGTAGAAAAACGCCATGTGAAAACATCGTTACGCCTGGATAGCTATAGTTCCACGTTAAAACAACTGGTAGTACTGGCTCGTACCCAGGGAGCATGAATAAGTGAGACAGCTAAAATAACATCAATCATGCGTGACGCCTGATATTGGAGACGTGGGTAATGTAACAAAATTACATTTCTTTAGTTGAATTCCTTGTTGTCAAAAAATGTCCATTAGATTATTCCCTGTTAAATTTTAAAGTTCAGATACACAAAAACAAAAACAGTAACTGTAGGAGCCCGACAACCTCAAACCAACACGACCACATTTAGATATACCCCAAACATACAACTGTAAAAGCGAAAAAACCAACACCGCCGCAATAAGACGTACCCAAAGCATACAACTGAAAATGCGGAAATCAGAAACCTACATCATCCGATGAGATATATTCCAAACATACAATCGTAGAGCGAAAATCATGAATCAACACCACCGCAATGAGGTGTACCCAAAACAAATACAACAAAAAAGAGCGAAAACCTAAAACCAACACCACCACATTGAGATAGACACACAAAATATAACCAGAAACAAACATCATCCGATGAGATATACCAAAAACATACAACTGAAAATGCGAAAACCAGAAATGGACACCACCAACACCACAATAAATAGCTAAACCAAAACAAAACTTAGAGCGAGAACCAGAACCCAACAACACCCTAGTGGGTTTTACCCAAAACCTACAAATGTTTAAGCAACAACCAGAAACCAACACCACAACAAATAGCTAAACCCAAAACAAAACTTACAGGGAAAACAATAAACCCACACCACTGCAATGGAATACACAAAACAAAAACAACCGTAAGAGAGCGAAAACGAAAACAAGAAACAAACACCATCCCTTTTGAGATATACAAGAAACACACAACTGAAAGCGCAAAAATAGAAACCAACATCATCTTAATGAAATACACAACACTGCATTGAGATAAACATAAAACATACAAATGAAAAGGCGAAAACCAGAAACCAACACCATCCAATGAGATATACCCCAAACATACAACTGTTAGAGTGAAATACAATAACCAACACCACCGCAATGAGACTCACCGAAAACACACAACTGAAAATGGAAACCAAAAACCAACACCCTCCGATGAGACATATCCCAAACATACAACTGTAAGAGCGAAACCCAGAATCCAACACCACAGCAATAAGATATACCCCAACCATACAACTGTTAAGCAAAAAATCAACACCACCGCAATAAGACTTACTCAAACCATACAACTGTTAATTGGGAAATTAGAAACCAACATCATCTGATTTGATAAACCCGAAACATACTACTGAAAATGCAGAAACCCGAAACCAACACCATCCAATGAGATATATTCCAAACATATAACTATTAGAGAGCGAAACCCAGAAACCAACACAACAGCAATAAGATATACCCAAAATATACAACTGAGTGCAAAAACTAGAAATAAACACCATCCGTAGAGATATATTTAAAACAAACAATCATAGAGCGAAAACCATAAACCAACACCACTGCAATGAGAAATACCCAAAACAAATGAACAGTGTGAAAACCTAAAACCAACACCAAAGCAATGCGCTATTCACAAAACAATACAACTGTTAGAGCAAAAACCTTAAAGCAACACCACTGCATTGAGATACCGAAAACCTACAACTGTATGAGCGAAAGACCAGAACCCAACACCACAGCAAAAAAATATATATCCCAAAGCATACAACTGAAAATGCTATAACCAGAAACCAACATCATCCGATGAGATATGTCCCAAACATAATACTGTTAAAGCAAACCCCAGAAACAAACACTACCTTAGTGAGATAAACCCCAATCATACAAACGTTATTACAAAAAACAGAAACCAACCCCAACGATGATAGTAAGACCAAAAATAAATTATGGCTAGCTGGGGTAGCTTTCTGTTTGGCAGGGCCTGGATTACTGACTGAGAGTCTGTGAGAAAGACGACACATTGAGCTTTCATCTACCAAGTTTTCAACTTTCGATATGGCTATCAAAATTGCTTCAGACTCTGCTCTGTAATTGCTGCAATTAACTCCTGTTGATACACTGGCCGTTTCGGTACAGCCATCGGGGCATTGAATGAGAACACCAGCTCCACCGTCTTTGACAGCATCAGTTGCTGAACCATCTGTGTAGACATGGATCCAATTGTCTGGGGGATACTCGTCATTGATCATGGCTAGAGTGTGGACTTTTCTAGTGTGGTCATTTTCCTCCTTCTTCTTATCTAAGTTTGGAACGCTTGTGTAAATTTGTCGCAGGGATCTGTGAAGCCTGTTTTGCCCAAAGGTGTGGTTTCAATACTGAGGGATGTGTGCTTCTGTTTGAGCGTATTGGTCTCATGGACAAAACTCCTGCGTTTGAGTCTGTTTTTTGTAAGGCCTTGCAGTCTGTCTTTCATAGGGTGCTCTGGCAGACACTAGTATTTTTGAGCTTGTAGCAGGATCTTTGTATTTCTCCTGTCTTGTAAAGGCTGAATTCCAGTGATTTGCTCCATGAATTTGATTGGGGTGGATCTAGTAGCACCAGTTATGATGCGTAGAACTTGGTTTTGGACCTTATCTAAGGTTTGTAAGGTTGTCTTTGAAGTGGTGGACCAGGCAGTTGAGCTATATTCTAAGTGGGGTCTTATCGTTCCCTGATACACTGTTTTCAGTATCTGCTCATCTGCTCCCCATGTTGTGCCAGCAAGTTTTCGCAAAATTGCCAGTTTCTTCCTGGCCTTCCCTTCTGCATGTGCAATATGTGGCTTCCAGGTCTGTCTCTTATCGAAGACCACGCCAAGGTAAGGAGGTCCCTTCTTGCAGTGTGCATGCTCCCAACCTTATGTGTCTAGCTTTCTGCTCGGATGACATGGTAAACAGTGTGGTTGATGACTTGTCCTTGTTTACTGTGACAAACCAGTCTTCCACCCAGGTGTGTAGTTTGTTAATGGCATCCTGTAGTCTAAGTGTAGCAGTGGTGGCATAATCTTCCTTGCACCATAATACCAGGTCATCTGTATACAATGCTGCATGTACTCCCCTTGGAAGTTCTGCTATAATATCATTTATGAATAGCAAAAAGAGCGTAGGCGAGAGAACTCCTCCTTGTGGAACCCCTTGTCTTAGTAAAAATGTTCTACTGTTTATCTTATCCATATTGACTCTAGCTCTCCTATTGTGGAGGTACGACTTAATCCATCTGAACATATTGCCTTCAACTCCCCCTCTCAATAGCTTTACCAGGACACCATCCATCCAGACCTTGTCAAAGGCTCGCTGTAGGTCAATCCAAGCTGCAAGGACAACCTTGTGTTCTTGAAAAGCATCCTTAATTTCTTGAGCTAGATATGTTGTTTGGTCTTCAGTGGACCGGAACTGTCTAAAGCCAGCTTGCTGTGTTGCCATTAATTCGTTAGTCTCTAGGTGGTACTTTAGGCGTTCGTTGACAATCCTCTCCATGGTTTTCCCTACACAACTTGTAAGGCTTATGGGGCGGTAACTTCCTGCCTCTTTTGGGTTCCTGCCTTTCTTTAGGATCGGAATCGTAACAGCTTCTCTCAAGATTTGCGGTAAACTACCTTTCTCCCAGCTGCTGTTGTAGATGTCGAGGAGTTTGCAAACTGCTGTGTGGCCGAGGTTTGTCAGCATTTCATTTGTGACACCATCTGGGCCTTCCGGATTTTAAGTTGTCTGAGAGCAGTCCTCAGATCATGCAGTGCCAGCTGTTGGTGCATACTATGCTCTGTCCTGTCTCCATTCCTCCTCTCTCTCTCTGCTCCCTTCTTGCTTCCCTCTGTCGTGCATTGCCAATGGGGACATCACTGACGTCTTTGTAGTTCTTAGCAAATCTATTTGCCGCCTGTTTACCTGTCAATAACTCACCATTTTCTTCCAGCGTAACTGTGCTCTTCCACTATCCTCATCGTTCAGCTGTTTCACAAGTTTCCACATTGCATGACCATCTCTTTCTAGATTGAGTGAAGCTGTTTTGGCTCTCCAGCTCTTCCTGGTGGCTTCCCGTTTGTACCGTAGGAAAATGGCTTTAGCATGCTGCAGATTATTGTTGTTTTCTGTTGAAGGATGGGCCTCTGTTACCCTCCGACATTTTCCTTTGAAGTTCCTCCAATTTTTTCACTCCAGTATGGCTTGTACTTTTTTCTAGCCCCCCTAGGTATCGCCTTATGTGCAGCTTTCAAGATACTGATGTTGAACTCCTTTACAACTTCATTTATGTCTTTTCCTTCAACTCTTATATCTTGGCTGAGGTGATCACTGAGCGACCTGTATAATGCCCAGTCAGCCTTCTTGTAGTTCCATCTTGGGGAAGTGGATGATGTGCTGACTTTGATGTCCAAGGTTAGGAAAACTGGTCGATGGTCACTAGCACCTAGTTGATCACCATCGTCTCTCCTGATATGCCCATGTAAATTAGCAGTACAAAAGGCAAGATCTGGAGTAGATGTACTGTGCCATCGTCTAAAGTAGAAAGTTGGGGGATCCTCTGGAGTATTGATCAGGTTTAGGCCTTGATCATCCAGCCAAGCTTCAACTTCTTCTCCCCTCTTGTCCATGTGGTCATATCCCCAGCTTTGTGAGTGGCTGTTAAAATCACCAACAATAAGAAAATGTGCACCTTCTGTAATTATCTTGTCTAGGGACAACCCTTTGTCCTGAGGTGAGTACATGTACATGTTCAACAGTTTCAGGCTTATATCATTTTTCTTGAGGCTCAATTCCTGGAACTAGGAATTCTCCATGTTTGAAGCTGTCTGTACAGCATTGACGTTATTCCTAACAAGAGTGAGGATTCCTCCTTTGCTTCTTCCTATCCTGTCACTACGGAAGCACTGATATCCTCTGACTTTGAAAATTTTATCTGGTTGCATATGAGTCTCTTGTATGCAACAAAAATTGACATTCTCCTCATATAAGAGATTTTCTAATTCTGCTTTCTTGTTGAAAACTCCCTCTGCATTCCAAATCATTACCTTAAAAGGTTGATTGGTATTCCTCTTTGGCTTTGTGTAGCTCCTAATTTGTCCCCCTTCTCTTGGCTTGTTGTGGAAGGACGGAGGAACCTCCAGTAGCTGTGGGTGGACTTCGTTGAGAGCCACCACCACAATAAAACGTCCCTAAAGGATTCAACTAAAGTGCCAAAACCAGAAACCAACATCATCCGATGAGATACATCCCAAACATACAAATGTTAGAACAAAATCCAGAAACCAACACCAACACACATTGCTAGACCAAAGCGGAACTTAGAGCGAGAACCAGAAACCAACAATACCGCAATAAGATATACCTACAACAAACAATTGTGAGAGCGAAAACTTGAAACCAATCCTTTATAATGAGATAAACCCAAAACAATCAAATGGACGAGCGAAAACCTAAAACCAACACCATCGCAATGAGATACACAAAACAAGACCAACTATTAGAGTGCGTAAACCTAAAACCAACACCACCTCCTCAAGATATAACCCAAACAAACAACTGTTAAAGCCAAAAACCAACACCACCAAATAAGACGTACCCAAAACACACAACTAAAAAGGCGAAAACCAGAAACCAACAACTGATGAGATATACCCCAAACATGCAACATTTAGAGAAAAAAAACACCAAAATAATTTGTACCCAAAACATACAACTAAAAATTGGAAACCAGAAACCAACACCATTCAAAGATATATGGCCCAAACATACAACTGTTAGAGCGAAACCAACACAACAGCAATGTGATATATCCAAAACATACAACTGAAAGAGCAAAAACCAGAAACCAACACCATCCAATGAGATATACCTCATACATACAACTGTTGGAGCGAAAAAGAAACCAATACGATATACTCAAATCATAGAAATGAAAATGCATAAACCAAAAACCACCACCATCAGATGCGATATACCCGAAACGAACAACTGTTAGAGCGAAATCCAGACATCAACACCACCTCAGTGATGTATAGCAAAATCATTCAACCCTTAGAGCCATAACCAACACTATCCCGTGAGATATACCAAAAACAAATAAAACTGAAAGAGCGAAACCCAGAAAACACCACCATTGCAATGAGAGATCTTAACAATACATAGCGAGAAAACAAACAACACCACTGCAGTTACCTATAGCCAAAACAAATACAATTGAAAGGGCGAAACCAACAAACCAACACCACCGCAATGAGATGGACACAAAGACAAAAACAACTGTTTGAGCAAATACCAGAAACCAACACCACCGCAAAATGCTAGACCCGAAACAAAAACAACTGTTTGAGCCCGTAACCAACACCATCCGATGAGCGTGACCAAAAACAAAACCTAGAGGGAAAACAATAAACCCACACCACCGCAATGAGATAGACTAAACAAACACAACTGTTAGAGAGCAAAAACAGAAACTAACACCATCGCAATCAGGCAGACCGCATTGAGATATACCCAAAAGATACAACTGTTCAAGCGTAAAACCAACCCCTTACCCAAAGCATACATCTGTAAATAGGGAAATTAGAAACCAACATCATCCGATGAGATAAACCCGAAACATAAAACTGAAAATCCGATGAGATATATTTCAAACATACAACTATTAGAGAGAAACCTAGAAACCAAAACAACAGCAATAAGACATACCAAAAATATACAACTGAAAGATCAAAAACCAGAAGCAAACACCACCACCAATAGCAATCTTAGACGCAAAAAACATAAACCAACACAACCTCGTTGAGATATACTTAAAACAAATACAACTGAAAGTGTGAATACCTAATACCATCACCATCGCATGAGATAGACACAAACCAATACAACCGTTAATGCAGAAACCTTAAACCAACACCACCGCATTGAGATATACCCAAAACATACAACTGAAAAAGCAAAAACCAGAAACCAACAACATCCAATGAGATATACCCCAAACAAACAACTGTTGAACGAACACCGGAAACCAACACCACAGCAATAAGATATACCCAAAACATACCACTGAAAATGTGGAAACAAGAAACCGATAAGATCTGATAAAGATATGTCTTATAAATGAAACTGTTCGAACAAAAACCATTAACAAACACCACCTTAGTGAAATATACCCCAAACAAACAACTGTTAGAGCAAGAACTAGAAACCAACATCAAAATAAATAACTAGACCAAAACAAAACTAAAGAGCGAAAACCAGAAACCAACATCCCCGCAATAAGTTATACCCAAACAATCAATTGAAAGAGTGCAACCTTAACCAACACTTCACAATGAGATATACCCAAAACATTCAAATGGGTGAGCGAAAACCTAAAACCAACATCATCGGAATGAAATACATAAATCAAAAACAACTGTTAGAGAGCAGAAACCTGATACCAACACCACCGCATTGAGGTATACCCCAAACATGTAAATGTTAAGGCGGAAAACCAACATCACCGCAGTAAGACGTACCCAAAGCATATTTGTAACTGAAAATGCGGAAACCAGAAAACAACACCTTCCGATGAGATACAATCCAAACATACAATCGCAGAGCAAAAACCATAAACCAACACCACCGCAATAAGATATACCCAAACAAAAACAATTGAAAGGGTAAAAACTTAAACTAACACCACTGCAACAAGCTAGACAAAAAACAAAAACAACTGTTCGAGCAAAAACCAGAAACCAACACCATCCTGTGTGATATATCCCAAACATACAATCGTAGAGCGAAAACCATAAACCAAAACCCCCTTAATGAGCTATACCAAAAACATACAAATGAAGGAGCGTAAACCAGAAACCAACATCATCCGATGAGATATACCCAAAACAATACAACGGTTAGAGCAAAAACCTAAATATAACACCAGCACACTGAGCTCGACACAAAACATACAACTGAAAAAGTGAAAAACCAGACACCAACACCAAAGCAATGAGATATACCCAAAATAACAACTGAAAAAGTAAAAACCAGAAACCAGCACTATCCGATGAGATATGTCCCAAACATACAACTGTTATAGCAAAAGCAAGAAACCACCACCTTAGTAAGATATACCCAAAACCTACAACTGTTCGAGCAAAAACCAGAAGATAACATCACCAAAAATATCTATAAACACAAAACAAAAACATCTGTTCGAGCAAAAACAAGAGACCAAGACCATCCGAGGAGCTTGACCCAAAACAAAACTTAATGGGAAAACAATTAAAACCACACCACACCGCAATGAAATACACAAAACAAAAATAATTGTTAGAGAGCAAAAACCAGAAACCAACACCATCGCTTTTAGATATACCCGAAACACCAAACTGAAAGAGCGAAAACTAGAAACTAAAAACCATCGAAACAAGCTAGACCCAAAACAAAAACAACTTTCAAGCAAAAACCAGTCACAAACACCATCCGACGAGCTTGACCAAAAACAAAACTTACAGGGGAAACCATAACCCCGTACCACCGCAATGAGATATACAAAATAAAGTTAATAAACATAAATGTTAGAGAGCGTAAACCTGAAACCAACACCACCACATTGAGAAAGACAGAAACGTACAACTGAAAAGGCGAAAACCAGAAATCAACACCATCCAAGGAGATATAGCCCCAACATATAACTATTAGAGAACAACCCAAAAACCAACACCACCGCAATAATATATACCAAAAACATACAACAGAAAATGGGAAACCAGAAAACAACACCATCAGAAGAGATATAGCCAAAAACATACAACTGTTAAAGCGAAACCAAGAAACCAACACAACACCAATGTGATATACCCAAAACATACCACAGAAAATGCACAAACCAGAAACCAACACATCCAATGCAATATACCCAATACAAACAACTGTCATAGGGAAACCATAAACCAACACAACATCAGTGATATACAGCAAAAACATTCAATCCTTGGAACCCAAACCAGAAACCAACACCACCGCAAAGGTATATACCCAAAGCATACAACTGAAAACGGAAACCAAAAACCAACACCATCCGAAGAGATATATCCCAAACATACAACTGTTAGAGCGAAACCAAGAAACCAGCACAACACCAATTTGATATACCCAAAACATACAACTGAAAGAGCAAAACCAGAAACCCACACCACTGCAATGATCTATACCCAAAGCAAATACAACAAAAAGAGCGAAAACCTAAAACCAACACCACTACATTGAGATAAACAAAAAACATACAACTGAAAATGCAAGAAAACAGCAAGCAACACCATCGATGAGATATATTCCAAACATACACCTGTTAGAACGAAAACCAGAAATCAACACAACAGCAATGAGATATATCCAAAAATACAATTGCAAGAGCAAAAACCAGAGACCAACACCATCTGATGTGATATATCGCAAACATTCAACTGTTAGAGCAAAACGCAGAAACCAACACAACAGCAATGAGATATACCCAAAACAGATACAACTGAAAGTATGAAAACCTCAAACCAACACACCACAATGAGATAGACACAAAACAATAAAACTGTAGGGGCAAAAACCTTAAACCAACACCACTGCATTGCGATATACCCAAAACATACAACTGAAGAGGCGAAAACCAAAACCAAAACCATCCTATGAGATATATCCCAGACGTACAAATATTAGAGCAAAAACCATAAACCAACACCACTGCATTGAGATATACCCAAAACATACAACTGAAAAGGCGAAAACCACAAACCAACACCATCCGATGAGATATGTCCCGTACATACAATTGTAAGAGCGAAAACCAGAAGCCAACAGCACAGCAATGAGATATATCCCAAACATGCAATTGTAGAGTGAAACCATACGAACGACACAGCAATGAGACACTATCCGATGAGATTTATCCCAAACATACAACTGTTTGAGCAAAGCCAAGAAACCAGCACAATTTAACACCAATTTGATATACTTAAAACATACAACTAAAAGAGCAAAAACCAGAAACCAACACCATCCAATGAGATATTTTCCATACATACAACTGTTAGAGCGAAAAAGAAATGAACACCACAGCAATAAGATATACTTAAATCATACAACTGAAAATGCAGAAATTAGAAACCATCACATCCGATGCGATTTGCCCAAAACAAACAACAGTTAGAGGGAAAACCAGAAACTGACATCACCTCAGCCAGATATAGCCAAAACATTCATACCTTAGAGACAAAACCAGGAACCAACACCAACCAAAGAGATTTACCTCAAACATACAACTGTTCTAGCAATAACCAGAAAAACCACCGCTGCAATGATATAGACCCAAAACAATACTAAGAGCAGAAAGAGAAAACAACACCACCGCAATGAGCTATACCAAAAAAAATACAATGAAGGAGCGTAAACCAGAAACCAACACCATCCGATGAAATAAACCCCAAACAAGTACAACTGAAAAGGCCAAAACCAGAGAAGACCACCCAAAAATGATATAGGCCAAAAATAATATGCAGAGCCAAAACCAAAAACCAACACCACTTCAATGATCAATACCCAAACAAATACCACTGAAAATGCGAAAACCTAAAACCAACACCACCGCATTGAGACAAACAAAATACATACAACTGAAAAGGCCAAAATAATAGAAACCAACACCATCCTTTGAGACAAACTCCTCACAGTGATCTCCGTGTATGGGGATGATCACTGCCATCACAAATGCCACGGGACCACCTACTTAGAAACGAAAATGGCATAACAAGATGGCGGCAAAACTAAAAAATTGTAATCCATTAGTGCTTTATTCATAAACAAAACCTTTTTTTTTTCAACTTAACTTGTCAGAAATCAATACAACAATATATTGTTACGAAATTAATTAAGATATCCGGTAATCTCTAAACAACACAGCATCATTTGAATTTCATCCAAATCTGGATGAAAAATCTTGTGGTGGCAGTGGTCGATGCAGCGTAGCAAAGGGAGATCACTGTGAGGAATTTTGCTGGCCCGTTAGCATATCTGCACCTTTTCCAACGCAGTGATCTCCCTTTTCATTTGATTAGGAGATCTCTGCTTTCAAAGAAAAATGACTGACAATACTGACGAAATTGTCAAAATGATGCATGAATTTGATTCATCATACATCTTGAAGGCAAGGTTGAATTACATCCTAGAGAACCAATTTCTTTGGCTTTTCGGCTATGGTTCACATGACTGTATTTTTCGTCACGTCATTTCTTTGAAGGCAGGGCTACTGTACTGAAGTATAGCAATGGGAGGTAATCCTGCATGGTTTTTGTACCTGCACTAGTGCAAAGCATGTCATTGGTGCCAGTCCACGAAAATATACCAATCACAATCATGTTTTGAAAGCCAAAGTATGCCCCATAAAATAAATCAAGCGGACACCGTTATATCGCACGAAACAAGTTCCCTAACTTTTTTCAAAAGATGAAGAGGTATTTTCCAACATCTTGGCCCTAGAGAAGGGGGAAATTTAAGACACATAACGTTTGATATTAACTATATATGCTTCATTTGGTTTGGTTAAAATAGAGAATTAATTGTTTAGTTACTTTGAGGTCTTTTGTTTTAAAACTTGGGTGTTAATTGAATATTTGATTTTTTTACGTGTTACTACATAAAGAGACATAGAAAAATGTTATCTATGACTCTTCTACATAATCGGAATAAATCATGATGCCGTTTCCTTGATATTGAATACATTTGTATACCAAGACACTTGCATAGTAATTGCATTGATATTATTTAATCAGAGATTTGTGTTAACACTAAAATCCGGCAATATAACAAACATTTTGAATAAATGGAATCATTTAATGAACTTGTTGATTTCAGACAGTTCGGCTTGAAAATATACGGGTATTAATTGGGGATGGTGGGGATTGCTGTTACTTTTCCTCTAATTAGATTCACTTCTTTATCATTTGGAACCCTTCCTCGAGGAATTGGTCTTCAAAGAGAGAGAGAGAGAGTAGGGATCCTATTCGTCCGTTGGTAGTTGATTAACCTGTCGTAAATAGCCATATGGGTATCTGGCAGTCTCAAATCAATGTTACGCACCGACAGGGGAAGGTCAAGTCAATGTTACGCACCGACAAGGGAAAGTCAATTTAATGTTACTCACGACATGGTAAGGTCAAATCAATAATATGCATCGACAGGGGAAGGTCAAATTGATGTTAAGCACCGACAGAGGAAGGTCAAATTAATGTTATGCACGATAGGGTAAGGTCAAATTAAGGTAACGCATCGACAGGGGAAGGTCAAATCAATGCTATACATCGACAGGATAAGGTCAATTTAATGTTACACACCGACATAGTATGGTCAAATTAATGAAACGCATCGACAGGGTAAGGTCAAATCAATGTTATACATCGACAGGATAAGGTCAATTTAATGTTACACACCGACATAGTATGGTCAAATTAATGAAACGCATCGACAGGGTAAGGTCAAATCAATGTTATACATCGACAGGATAAGGTCTTATTTATGTTACGCACGCATAGTAGGTCAAATCAATGTACGCATCGACATGGGAAGGTTAATCAATGTTAGGCATCGATAGGGAAGGTCAAATCAACGTGAGATTTGTCGTATATTCAGAGATTAGCGGCCATGCATGAAATATATTTTTAATTTTGAATTTATGTTACGCACGGTAATAATGTTGTGCGGGTTCATGCGGGGCACAGGCTCACACCCTTTACCTGTTCTGTGCATACGATCTTATCAAAACGAGATGTGGTTTTGACTAATGAGTCTGGGTGAATGTTTGAATTGTTGCACATACGGATATTTATTCACATATGCATGTGTATATATATATGGACACTCAGTAGGCAAAAACATATGAGGCAGATATTGGCTGTATCGGAGTATCCATATATAACCCATATCAAAGGTCCCATGTGGATTTGCCTATACGGGCCCTATATTAGTCACATATTAGTATACCATTTACTAAAATACAGTAGTGTTTGGTTTTCAGCACTATCTTTTTAATACTAATAATGTCTCTTAAACGAACCTTCTGCAATCGTAACTACTCTGGTATTTCCGTGATCTGAGAATTGCTTTCATTGGATAAACCCGATTAGTTCAGATTGGCAGGTATGTATATGACAAAACTTAATACTCAATAAGGGGCTTATACGTAAATGATTTGACACACGAACTGTAGGTTTAAGTTTTGAAGAATATATTGGCAGCAGAACCGGGAGATGATGTCAGAACTACTGAAGAGTAAGGTCAAATATGCACAGCCATTTGTCTTCCATTAATTCTGAATCTAATGAAAAAAATAATATTTTGGTAGCTTTTCCAAACACTTCATCAAGAAATATGGACCAACAAGGAACAACATAAAAGCTTCCATGCTCTTGACGAATCCACATTGACTGAAAAGTCTGCATCAGAAATTTTCTTGGTTCAACTAATTCAGTAAAAAACATCAGATCACGAGGCGAAGTCTCTAATCAGAATCAAATTGTTGCCAGGGGATGAATTCAGTTTTTTAACACTAGAATGCGGGGTAATTGTCTCTAAAAAGATTTTCGTGTCGTCTGCTTTCCAAAACCTTTAATATCTGCTTAATTTTGTTGAGGAAAGATACTCAGAGTAGCAAACATATTAGATCATACGCCACCAATTTACTTGGCGGCTGGCCTGGATATAACCTGTTCGGTTCCAGCACTGTAAGCCTCAACCAAACATTCGTTTCAATTTTGATGTTTGAATCTATACGACGTGAGTCTAGGGAATTATTCTGCTGACAGCTCTGTGGACCATCTGAAGATGGAAGAAGCCTAGTAAAAGACGTGGGCAAATAGATCAACAAACTTGCTTGTTCATAGATGTGAGGGAATTTGTTGGTAAGTTCAAAACAACATTTCCTCTTGTTTCAATGTTTGGCAAAACGATATTGAAAAGTATCACATCTTTGGAATTGTCTCTCAGGGACGCTTCCAATGACATGTCACATAACAATAATATACCTTCATTTTGGATACTTTCAATGTTTATCAGTTTTAACTTACACAAATATTTTCCTTATGTTGTTTAGTAATCGCCTATCCCTGTCCGATCATCAACGGACTACATTAAAACATGTAGTTCGGTCTTTCTGGGAAAAGAATGTGCATCTTTTCCCAAAAATGTTTATTTTGACCTGTTGTTTATGGAGACGTCACGAGAAAATGATAATCAAGTATTGTGTATGAACAAAGGCATTATGATTAAAGGAGGGGTTTGTCGTCGCTGACGAAAGAATTGACTTGTCGTACTCAAACCAAGGACCAACTCACTTTACTTAACCCTTTACCAAACGCCAAATTTTCGACTGTTCCAAATTGAAAGAGTTTGCAGACGCCATTTCAAAATGTGATGAAATTTGAAAATAATCTTCTGACAGAAAACATTGTGGGAAAAGAAGAAATTGTAAAATTTCAAAATCATCAAATGTGAAGCAGTGATATGGTTAAGTTTACACGGACA
>OX401406.1:40751956-40786956 GCA_947846245.1 Cerastoderma edule
GTGTCTCTCTCTCTCTCTCTCTCTCTCTCTCTCTCTCTCTCTCTCTCTCTCTCTCTCTCTCTCTCTCTCTCTCTCTCTCTCTCTCTCTCTCTCTCTCTTCTCTCTTCTCCCTCTCTCTTCTCTCTCTCTGTCTGTCTCTCTCTCTCTCTCTTTCTCTTTTCTCTCTCTCTCTCTCTCTCTCTCTCTCTCTCTCTCTCTCTCTCTCTGTGTCTATGTCTCTCTCTCTCTCTCTCTCTCTCTCTCTCTCTCTCTCTCTCTCTCTCTCTCTCTCCCTCTCTCTCTCTCTCCTTCTCTCTCTCTCTCTCTCTCTCTCTCTCTCTCTCACACACACACACACACTCTCTCTCTTTCTCTCTTTCTCTCTTTTTCTCTCACTCTCACTATATATATCTTCTCTCTCTCTCTCTCTCTCTCTCTCTCTCTCTCTCTCTCTCTCTCTCTCTATCTCTATCTCTCTCTCTCTCATTCTCTCTCTCTTCTCCTTCTTTCTCTTTCCCTTCCTCTCTCTCTCTCTCTCTCTCTCTCTCTCTCTCTCTCTCTCTCTCTCTCTCTCTCTCTCTCTCGCTCGCTCTCTCTCTCGCTCTCTCGCTCTCTCTCTTTCTCTCTCTCTCTATATATATATCTCTCTCTTTCTTTCTTTCTTTCTTTCTTTCTTTCTTTCTCTCTCTCTCGCTCTCTCTCTCTGTTTCTTTCTTTTTCTCTCTCTCTCCCTCTGTGTGTGTGTCTCTCTCTCTCTCTCTCTCTCTCTCTCTCTCTCTCTCTCTCTCTCTCTCTCTCTCTCTCTCTCTCTCTCTCATTCTCTCTCTCTCTCTCTCTCTCTCTCTCTCTCTCTCTCTCTCTCTCTCTCTCTCTCTCTCTCTCTCTCTCTCTCTCTCTCTCTTTCTTCTCTCTCTCTCTCTCTCTCTCTCTCTCTCTCTCTCTCTCTCTCTCTCTCCCTCCCTCTTTCTCTCTCTCTCTATCTCTCCTTCTCTCTCCTTTTTCTCTCTCTCTTTCTCCTTCTCTCTCTCTCCTTCTCTCGCTCTCCTTCTCCCTCTCGTCCTCTCTCTTTCTCTCCCCCTCTCTCTCTCTAGCATCATTCACTCTTGAGGAAATTTTGTTACACTTCATGTTGTATCTCGATTATTTGACGCTGCTTGTTTCGATATAGCATTTTGCGCCGTATCTTCTTCCGTGACCGTAATGTAATATTTGGGCGCCATTATTTGTTAATGTCCTTATTCGGTTAAAAACAAGTAAGGAAGATTTACCTGTATATGAATCTGAAGTGGCCTTTTTTTCTTAAAGCAGACCACGTGATTCCCAATTGTTAATGAAAATGAGAAAACTTCGTCCATTTACCGTAACTTGATATACCTGTTTTGTTTAGGAAACACCAATATAGAAGGCAAAATAACTACATCTAATGCAATCTAGCACAATAACATCTACCCAAGGAAAGAGTATGTATACGAATTATATCTATTTTGTTTGAAACTAAATTCAACTAGCGGCTTTCTTTTCGCATTGCGCTTTAAAATACGTTAGTCACAAAATTTGTTTGAAACTAAATTCAACTAGCGGCTTTCTTTTCGCATTGTGCTTTAAAATATGTGAGTCACAAAATTTGTTTTTATTCGCAAAATCTTTGTAAAACAGGAACAGCTTTTAAATACTTTTCAATTGCTTTGTTTAACCGGAGACATTGGTATTTTTTAACCGAACTTTGAAAAAATCACAATGGAACTTGTACTTATCCTCCTTATATTTCTGTACCAAAATAAATCTGCAAGTGTTGTAAGAAAACAATAAATGTCATAAAATTATCATTTACAGTCGCAAAGAGATTACCTGTGCGGCCAGCTTTTAGAACCCGGGACTCATGAATTTTAATCGAACTAATTTAAAACAGAACAAAATGGGTTATGATTATCTGCAATTGTTTTGTAATAATATTGTGTAAGTCAGAAGTCTTTGAAACATGGCGTGGTTCATAGTTATGCTTTAGAGTCATATAATGTCGCATGAATATTATAATCAAAGTTCATAAATCGAAAAAGCCATATAAAGAAAACCACAAAGCGTTAAATATAAAAACAGATTGAATCATATTTCATAAAAGGAACATCATATTTTATGGAATCTATGATTACTATTAGTTATATAAATACTTGTCAAACAGTAAGGTAATGTCTTTACATATTATTAAAGTTGAAATTTTGTCAGCAAAATAATTTGTATTGGAAAACAGTTCATCTAATGCAAAAAAGGATTTTCATATTAATCGTTGTCACAACTTTATTTTGCAAAAAATGCCAACTCTGCAATTGATCACCCCAAAACCGAACCAGTCATCATCATATCTTGAGCCAAGTGAATAAAATCTGTAAATAAGAATGTATTTATTTCATGAAATAAACTTGTATTCGTTTATAAGGGCCATTGCAAGGAACTCAGGGTACAGGCAACAAGAGGTGTTGAACAATGCATTTGAAGCTAAGGATAAGTTGAAGGCTAAAAAGTAGGACAGTCCTTCAGAAAAAAAGGTTCCTTTGCGACATTTTAAAGCCACAAGACGGGTTGACACATTTGCCAAGTTGTATTTGCCGTTTAGGAGAAAATATCAAACAGACAAAAAGAAAACGTTTCAAATTTCTGTTACTGCTAATGAAGAACCACCAGTTGCAATCTTGTGCGTTTTTATACAATCGTACATACCCTTTTGATGTGACACTTTTTGTGACAACTGTCTATGCCTTGACAAAGAGTGAATGGTTGTTTTACAATGCGGTCACAAGGCTCAATCAATAGGACGAGTTGTATTCACCTTTTCAAGCTCAACTTCCTTGATTGCAGACTAACCGTTAAAGATCGGCTAGACCGGTGTGCCTGATAGTTATGTTTTTGAAAGATTAGGTAGTCGAACATCCTTGGGAAGGGTGTCGCCATAATGTGTTGTTAATGGCAAAGGCTCTTCGTCTAATCAATTTTAAGTTTTCTGTCGGGTTGATATATTCATTATTTGCTTGAGATCGTAGGTCGATATAGTTGATTCGTTCGATGAGGCGGTTTCTGTAAAGCTAGTGATATTTCTGCTAATCTGTATAAATGGCTTAAGTGTTATAAAGCAGAGTCTGTAGTTGTAGTTGTACTGCAGTAAACATGGGCGTGCAGGGGATATTGATGATTTTTACTGTCTTCGCTTTTGTTCAAGGTAAGATTTTAGAGTTCTTCAGCAAAATAGAAACTATTATTTGAAATGCTTCAGCAAAGATTAGATAAGGAGAACTGTTGTTATCAGACACTTCTATTCTCTTAATTGTCATTTCATAAACAAGACTAGAACAGAACAAGACATACATTTCTTTGACGATTACATAATACATGTGTAGTTATTTTCGCATGCGAGGATGATTTTGATAATAGAAAAAAAAAGTGTCAAAATTGTTTCAAATCCATTTAATTGGCTTGCCTTCTGATATTAAGCACCAATTACATAGATATCATTTATAAAAGGGTTCGATTTGACCTATATATAAATGTAAACAACTGATAGCAACTCTAAAGTAGCAGTATGCCAATTAAGCAATAATCATAAGACATTCTATACATATCTTTCATTGACTTACTTATTACTTGTGTTTGTCAAATATAGATGTAATGATCGTAGGCCGTTTTAGGTTCAAATTTTGCAGTTGTAAAATGCGTTTTAATGCCAACTTGGTAATCCCCTCCTATAAGGTTACTGTTGATTCTGATGTTTACAAAACTTGAACACAGGTCGAATAAAATTTGTGATAGGGTTTTCTAATTTGTATTAGCCATTTTACTTGTGAGGCATAACCAGTAATCACTAATAGGACCAGAACATTAAAAACGACAACTATTTCTTCATATACAATGAGAGCCGATTGAAATCAGTTTACAAAATGAGGAAAACTGAATAATGAGCATACATGCATGTACCTCGACAACTTTTCGAGAAATGACGATTTGCATCCAAGTTCATCTGGATTTGTGAACTACTTATATTTCCCAAAACAAACGTGAAGGGATTATTTAATTGGATCTTCATTTGTTTTCTTTAAGGGTCATCTTCAAGTTCGTGTAACGCTTTAAAAGGTAAGTACGCATTTATTCAACTCAGCACATAAATGTATCCCTGTTTGAATGTCGAGAAAAACATCGTCGTTTCTGATAAGTCATATTTCTATTTAGTTTTACGTTTTGCCATCGTATATCTGGTGTAAATTTACCAGACAAATGTAGGTCATTTTCACTTGACATAGATGATCCATGTGAAAGCGCGTTAAACGTTTCTGAAGAATCACACAACACCTCTTACTCTACGATTAGAACGTTGTTTACGAATTAAAAATGTTTCAATAGTCTGCAATATCGGCGATTTTAATGTTATTTGTCTTCTTTGTACATTTTTGAGCAATGTTGGGAAGTTGTAAATAATCCAGTTCTATGCAGCTTAAGAAAAAGTTGTTGTTAATTTTACGATAGAAGACAGTTTATTTCAAAAAGTTAAAATCTCGTTCTCTAAGGGAGTCTCTTTAAGAAAATTGATGCATTTGTACATACTAGGGTGTTCGTTGAAATACTTGGGTGAGAAAGATGATCTAAAGTCTTGGAAATAAGTGCAATTCATGTAAAGTGGTACTCATCGACAATGTCAAGTATTCATTCAAAGCGTATATATATCTATAAATTTGAATTAAATACCAAACTCTTCGTTTATCATTTGTGAATGGGTGAGCTTGAATTTAATACACCCGGATCTCTCGGACATCAAGTATGTTAGTAATTAGTTGATTCGTTCTTTGTGGCTTATCTAAGATATCTTGAATTTTTGTCCAGAGCTATGCTTTCTGCACAACAACGTTGAGATCCCGTACATAGAAACACGACACCCTGACATAAAGCTATCTCCAGAAACGATTGCAGAAAAGTACTGCGACCTGTTTGCGTTAGATCCGAACATCTGGTACAGGAGTACATACAATATGACAACACATGTCGTCCAGCCGCAAGGATGTGGTACCAAATATCCAATATGGCTTAATGGTAACGTAATAAGAATACGTCCTTTTTTCATGACTTTGTCCAGGTCAAACACTATGGCTTTTAAGTTAGAAAATGAGCGGTTTTTTTTATAATTGGAACATGTTTTAACAAATATGTTGAAAACGTTGTGCAGTTGTCTAGTAATGGTTTTCGCATCAGTTCGCAAACAAGGAAACAGTAAACTAAAAGATTATATGTTTAAGACCAGAATAAAATTCCTGAAAAGGCAGCTAAGCAATTATAAGGATAGATAGAGATAAAAATGAATCTATCTTTTCGATTTATATCAGGCACAATACCGGGGCCTACAGACGGAACTGTATCCCGTACTGCCTGTGTTCGTGGGTTGTTTGAAGAATGCGAGTTGACCTACACCGTACAGATCAAAAACTGCAAAAACTACACAGTCTATTGCTTCCCAAGCGTGCCCGATAACTGTCACCAAAGATATTGTTTTGGTAAGTGGCTTTTCGATCAAATCTGTTCACATTATAACGGTTTGGAATATAATACATGTATGGTTTTGAAAAAGTAATTGGAATATGACGTTTGGTGTAAGGTTCGGTCACCTTATACATGTACGATATACATCATGATTATAACTATTCCAATACAGAAATGGTACTCGTGTGTCGCGTAACTTTGCATACTTCGTCGATTATACTTGAGTACACGGTTATATTCAAACTAAACTCACTTGTGTACCGACGTAAGTCTATAAACATTTATCTAAACAATGAATTACATGTAAACCATCATGAAATACGAACTATGATTCACAAATTATTCGCACCATTTCAAGTTCTGGAATCGGAATGGCGTCATGCAAACAAGACAAAATATGAAGTCACGTTCAAGATATTAAAACGCACAGGGATTCATCAAAATATACTGTAAAGACGAATAATGGGTTTAAAACAAGCGAAAACTCGAATATGCCGATGTGTGTCGCCATTAACAGACCGACACATACTTTTCGACGTTCATCACTTTTTGTTTTTGTAGATACCGATCGAAAATCTTCTACAACACCACCAACAACACGTGTAAGGACGACCTCTGCTCCGAGAATATCTTCAACTTCTTACACAACAACAACAACTTCATCCAAAGACTGTTATAAGAAGTGTCCTGACTGCTCTGCTCAAGGATTCTGTACGTTTTGTACAATTTATCGCTTGTGCTGTATTTGTTCTTTGCAAGTATGTCGGATCAGCTGGCGTTAGTACTCTTTCAAGTACAAATCAAAAGTATTTGGTCGAAATGAAACGTTTGTATCTTTATCCAATAAGTAAAAATACTAGCATATTGGCACATAATCTGTGTTTCGTCGCAACGCCTTTAGAAATTGAAATTCTTGTTCTTTTTTTAGTTAGCTCGAATACTCGACTGAATTGCGCTCTACTAGTTACCCGGACGTCGGTGTATGCGTCGCGGTCGGCGTCACACCTTGGTTAAATTCTTACAAGCAAGATTTTATCTTACTGCTATATGGAACAGATTGATACTTAAAACATGTGTTCAATGTCATAATCTAAGGTCATTGACCACGTTTCATATCTCTTGTTTCTCATAAACTACTATGGGGAGATGAATGGGACTTTATACGTGGAAGAAGGGTCATAAGGTCTTGTAAGTAATCAAGTGCAATTACTCTTGCTATTGACCTAAAGTGAATTATACCAGTTTCTGTTCGAAGAAAATCTTGGTATAAGTTCTGTGTTCTGTATTATGAACAGCTCTTGTGTATATACCAGTGACTATTATGGCAAATTTACTTTTAACGCAGACAGAAATTACACGACGGGAAAAGACCTACATGTATAATAATACCCAGTCCATGCGAGCAACTACGGCCCATATACGGTCCTATTTAGTCATATAAAAATCAACTTCCCCCCCCCCCCCTTAGAACTACGTTTATATTGTTCGATTGTTCTTTCCAGAAACAAAGTTAGTAGAGACAGAAGGCTTACTCAAGGGAAAGCGATGTTTAGAAACTGAATCCTCAAACAGTAAATAACGGATCGATAGAGCTTTAAAATATTATATTTTATTTATTCCTTCACTTCATATTCAATGAACTAAAATCTTCACGCATAATTTTCAAGGATATCTGATTTAAAATGTTTACCACTTCAGTAACCATATTTTGCTTGACTTAAGTTTCAATTCTCTGTCATGCTGGTCTGTTCCAGCTTCAGTAATTTGCACCTTCGTTTCATAGGTCCGTGTCACTGAACAGATATTGAAAAATAAAAACAATTTGAATTGTCTGATCACTTAGTTTTCAGGAACACTGATAACTCGTCTTACAGATCTTAACTAAAACATGTGGACTTTTACACACTAAATCATATACGTTTCCTTGGAATTGGACGTGTGGGAACATTCGAGCTCAACGTACTTTAAACATAAAATGGTTCTGCTGCATTACTGACAAACATATGCAGGCGAGGTTTGCATTCAAGAACATGAAACTGCACACCTCGTAAGAAAGTCAACCTTAGAAAAACTGCAGAATAAGTAAATGTGAACCAGCTACAACACGAGATACTTTTAAAAGTCGTAAGCAATACTTATTTGCTGTGAAATTCAAATATATAAAAGTCATTTTTGTGAACTGTCAAAAACTTATAATTTCTGTCTTGTGTTAATTTTGCTGAAAGGTATTAAATAATAATGTTACATTAACATGTGACAATGCACTTCTATTTCTTTTCAGTCGACAACTCCCTGGCCGTGTTCCTGGTAACGCTCGGCACCTGTACGATTGTGTTTGGTGTAACTATGGTTACTATGTTGTATCTCATCAGAAGGTATTATGATCTAGTTCTAAGAATGTGTAATCGATACTTGAATGCTTTGATATAGACTGATTTATGACAGGATAAAGATCCATTAAGTTTAGATAATGGTTCACTTGATTTATAAGCAGATGCTGTTGTTTTACGATAAAAATACTCTCAGATTAAGAATTAAACTGGTATTTTAGAAAAGGCTTTGATAAATCCCTATTGTACAATTCACCGTAATGGACTGCTATAGAAAGTTCACTGCACTAAGAAAAGAATTAATATCAATTCAACAAATAATTTTATAACTAAAGAATATCATTCACAGTCGATGCTCGAAATGATAGTTTATCACATATTTGCGGCCAGCATTGGTTTTGGTGTTGAAACAAGCGATAAAATGTCATTCTTTCTTTCCACAAGTAAAAAATTTAGATGCAAATATGCCTACGTGCACATGTCATTTTATCCAAACTTCTGATTTCAGTTGAAGAGATGTCCTTTTTATTGCTCCCTTTTCATTAGATCTTTTTTTCGTAACTATGCAAGCGGACACTAAATTACTTTGACTAAAGAAACATGAAAGCTAAGCCATCATAAACCAACTTCTTTAGATTTCATCATATACTCGTATATACATATACATCATGATGCAGTGCTGCCATCTTGATTGCTTGTCTTTTCCTTGACCATGTAGCCATTTTGTCAATTTCATATTGTTTGTTTGTCTTTCCTTCCTTATGATCCATTTCAAGTGAATATACATGTAACTGTATTGTACATTTATTTGATGAAATGCCATTCTAACAGATAAGCGATATAAAGATTAAGATTTTAATGAAGTCATCGAATGCCTTTCAATCTGATTTGATTAAGACAACAATTCGAGTATGTTAATTTGATACTAAAATGCCTGACGAATTCCACAGAGAAAAGAAATGATTATAAAGAGCTTGTTTTCCCAAATCCCATGTATGTCTATGAATCCATAGATCTGTTAAAGCATATTTTGTTATTCTAATATACGTCTCCGAGGAAATCCCAATTGTTTTGAATTTATTTCGTTAATCTTATTCTAAATAAAGATTATTTGTATATTCCATTTTGCAGGAAAGTTTTCTCTGAAGCCAAGTACGCTAATCAAACCAAGAATAGGTATATACAAAATTATGATTACTTAGAGCTTTCATTTATTTGTTCATATGTTGATTGCAGGTGGAGAGTCAGTCTTGAAAACCATTGCAACAAAAGAAATTATTCTCATGACACTTAAGTTTTTAGGTGTAAAGATCTTTCGTTTATCGTGTCATTCTTTCATAATTTCTAAAAAAATACGTTTTATTCTTTCTTAGATATGGTAGTTGATGTGACGAAACATTGTCAATATTTTACATTTCCAGTGTTTTAATTCACTTTTATATTTTAGAGCCACTATAGTACTTCATCCTCAACTGTCGATGTGTCCTTATGGTCCAAATAAAATGGCAAACAACAACTAAAAAAGTATAAAAGTATATTTCTTAAGATATTACGTAGAACGATTGTGACGAAGAGACAATTTTGTTTTCCTATGGAGCAGTTCGTCAATTTTATCACATATCTTTATGCATATATTTCTTTTCAAACAGTACGAATCAGGTTGAAATGACGGTCCCGGAGGAGCAGCCGTACGCAACGTGAGTATTTCCAAGAACGAAATAATGCTAGTCTGTCATGGATTTCATCCGAGACGGTCTTTCTGCCAATATTTGAAATGTTATCTTAAAAACATTGATTTACGTTAGTAGTACAAAATGTTCTGCTTCAAATTGTTTTCTTTACAAAACATTGATAACTTAAAACTTTCATTCATTTGTTACCACATATGTGAAGAATTAGTGTTGGAAATCATTAAGACAACAAAAGATCTTGCTCAAAACGGCGACGTTCCTTTCAAGATACATAAAGTTTCAGTGTGTAGTGATCTTTTGTTTAGATTATCATTTGTTTTCATAATTTCTGACAAAATACTTTTTTTTTCTAAAATACGACAGTCAATGTGAAATATTGTTAATAAACTTAATATTCAGTGCATTGGTTTACTGCTTATATTTTAGAGCCTCTCAATAGTATTTCATCCTTAGCTGTCGGTGTAACATTATGTAGTTGAAAGCTCAAACCATTCCTTGTTTGGAATTGACAGGTCCTAATTAAACGCAACAGTTAACAACAACTAAAATACTTTAAAGAGTATATTTCTTGAATTATTACGCAGAATCATTGTGTAAAGGAGTTAATACTTTCCTATGGAGCAGTTCATCAATTTATCACGGTTGATCCTAAAATCGTGATATTTTCACTTTAGATCCTACAGTCGTCAATCTTTCACAGTAGATCCTAAAGTCGTTAATTTGTCACAGTGGATCCTAAAGTTATTAACCCTTAACATCCTGATTAATCTTCTTAAAATAGATTTTTGTGTCATCTGCTTTCCCAAACCTTAAATAGCTGCTTGATATTGTAGACCAAAGATGCCCAGAGAAGCAAACAGGTTATATCACAGGCCAGCCGCCAATTGTTTTGGCGGCTGGCCTGAATATAACCTGTTTGCATATGCATGAAGTCGGTTCCAGCACTATAAGGGTTAATTATTACAGCGGATCCTGAAGTCTAAAAGAACAAAAGTAGTCAATTTAAGCGTTTGCTTCGATACCACATAGGTCGTGGGTACATGTACGATTGTTTCAAAGAATTGTGGAATTCAACTTGATTCAGAATTTACAACGTCCGAACAAACGAGCGTAGACATGTCTAACTTTAACTTTAATTATTGGTAACAAGCTTTAACATATTGCTGTCATACCTCTGTAATTCTTTTTGTAAGAAAACGTGTACATCTTTATTCATTTTATTTTCCAAACAGTATGAATCGGATTGATATGACAGTCCCAGAGGAGCAGCAATCTAACTTTAACTTTAATTATTGGTAACAAGCTTTAACATATTGCTGTCATACCTTTGTAATTCTTTTTGTAAGAAAACGTGTACATCTTTATTCATTTTATTTTCCAAACAGTATGAATCGGATTGATATGACAGTCCCAGAGGAGCAACAATATACACAGTTAGACTTCCCGGAAAACAAATGAAACGAGTCGATAATTGGTTCCATTGGAGAATGTCGTCCTGCCGATGTTTGAAATCCCATCTTAAATTCTTTGAATTACATTAGAAGTACCAAACGTGCTTCTTCGTTATTAGCATTAATTAACAAAACAAAGAGACAATACTGTGGAAATGAAAAGAAAATCCCAAACAGTTGTTTGGTTTGTATATATGATTTTTAAAACCAATCTTTAGCTTGCATTTGCATGTTTACAACATTTTGTCTAAACATTGTTTTTCGTTTCTCATAAAAGGATTAACTTAGACGCGATCCGAACATGAGTCATATCTGCTAAATCTGTATCACACTTTTAAACGAGTAACCATTTTTCATTTACAAGAACGAAGTAACCTTTGAGGTTCATGGGCTTCCACAATTTCCTAAAGTCAGGAGCAAGGTTACACTTCTTTGTGACACAAGCTCCATGTAAAGAGTCAATTCTTATTAGAATATTGGTTTGTATCGAGAACATTGTTAGAAAACTTACTTACGTTGTACATAAGATGAAATTTTATTAAACAGTAATGAGTAGATTTGAGTTTTCTTATTTGAATACCATAAAAGCGGAGGAGTCAATTGGTAAGAACATATTTGTTTCATTGTATTTCTTATTGATTGGATCAAAATATTCTGTAATAGTGTTTATCTTTCCTGGCGATCTTTTTTTATCTAGATAAGAAGTCTAGGATAATAGGAAATGGTAGTAACAACATACAACATACATCATTTGTTCATATCTGAAAAAAAGCAAGCGACGCCCAGCTGAAAATATATAAATTTGTTTAAAACTGTGATAAAATCAAACATTTAACCAATCTTGATTTAAAAGCAACATATTAATTGGTCGCTTGGCGCCTGTCGTAATGATAGAAGTTTGGAGGTACTTGGTATTATCAGCGAAAAGTGTCTCATAAGCTCAACTGGCTGGCCCTTTTGATAGGGGGGACACTCTAATAAACAAACCTTTACCATGCATATTCAATCTTCTTATATTCCTATTGCATCAACCAATATGGACGCATTTGGCATCATAGTTTATTTCAAAGGGTACCACATGACCTAATATTCCACCTGGGTGTCCCAAGTCAGAACCTCACTAGCAACCTCTGATTTTTGTTTGGATGTCCTTAAGACATTCGAAAGCTTTAGTCTGGTGCTGTTGAAATTAAAGATAACAGTATTGAAATAACTAGAACACTTTTGATATCGCTTTTAACCCTTCCAGAATTTTTATTCATTTAAATCACGTTCGGCACTTTGATGAAACAAGGGGGAGAGATGGAGATTACATCAACTATTTCCACTAGTTCTTCTACATATACACTCCAGTACTGAGGAACTGTTAATGTGAAATATGTGGTCTGCTGTGGCGTAGGGATACAAAACCGTACTTGTTCATTTCTCGATAGTGGCCTATAAATTCACCCTGAAATATTTGTTGTCTTATTTGTCTAGGGCTATTTCAATGTGTACAAACATAAATAGTGTTAGGAAATTGCAATAAAGAAAACTGCAAGAAACTAATCCGTCTTAAGGTCATTTTCTACAGATTTATGAGAAATAATCCTTTCATAGAATTTTCTTAATTTTTGATATGTTACTTGAAATTATATTGTAAATTCAAAAATGAAAAGAAAGATGCAGGTCGACGAGTTAGTTTTTTTTGGGGGGAAAATGGGAATTTCCATGGTAACCGTTTTGGGCAAAAATGTCAAACTGACCATACCATCTTCAAAGGTAATAAAATAATTTCTGGGAGGTTTATTTACACAAAAATCATGTATTCATACATTCAATACTTTATTATTCAATGGTTCTTTAAATTATTACAATTTGAGCTTTTTTAGTAATCCAAATCAGTTTTTCAAATATTTATTTTCGGCAAAAAACAATGAAAATTGATATCTATATTAGATAAAAATGAAGATATTTAAAAATTCCTTTCATAGAATTTTGTTATTTTTCAGTATGTGAAGAACTAATTCAATCTTAAAATAAAAAAATTAAAAAAAAAGTATATGTTGACGAGTTTTTCTGTAAAATGACAGTTTCTATAGTAACCGTATTTGAAAAACATTTATAAAAACGACTGTCATAACTTTTAACTTGAAAAATAGAAGCTGGGGGCTTATTATGCATGAAAAATATATAGTATCTTTAATAACCATTTATAGTTTTTTGGATAATATGATTATTCTTCGAAAAATATTGCATACAGTAAACTTCATCCGAATACAAACGTCTATCCGACTACTATGCAAGTACCTCTACGGTAACATATTATTATCTCCCTTGGCTGCGCAGATGAATTGCGCAGAAACAAACTACCGAGAACTTCCTCAATTCAACTTTTTGGTAACATGTTGTTATAATGCGGTTCCAGTGTATTAGCTGACGATCGATTCGGAACACTTCGGCCATTTCTTAAAATAACCTCGGAGGAAATGGGGAGCCATTTTGAAAGTAAGCCAGCAACGAAGGGCCATTCGGAACACCTTGGCCATTTCTTAAAATATATCTACCGACTTGTTACGGGGATTGCCGAGTAGATACGATTGAACGAAGGGCATGTCCGTTTGCAATCATATCTACTCGAAAATCCGCGGCGCAAGCCAGGGATTGCCGAAAAGATACATTGACAAAATATGAAACAAAGATGTGTCGATGTGATAATCTTTAATGAAAAGAGTAAAAAAACGACATTCAATTGTGATATATATAACCATTGTGTGTGTATTTAAAAACATATTTAGTGCCTGTGTGCATGTTGTTATCATGTTCGTGATCCGCCGGTAGTTAGGCGAATTACCCCAGGATTTCTGGTGTATTCATGAACTACCTACGAGGTATATCTACCGACTTGTGACGGGGATTGCCGAGTTGATACGATTGCTGACGATCAGAAGTAACATGGCTATGACCACAACTAGTCACAAGGGTGTGTGTTTCTTCTGTGTATGCAATAAGGGAGTGGTGGTTTATTCCGCAATGCCGTTTTTTAGGGTGGGGGTTTATTCCGGCGGGGGTTTATTCCAGGATTCAGAAGAAATACCGGACCTTTGTCTTGTGGTCCTATACAGCCTTTTTGTAGTAAATCTGTTATAGAGATTGCGGATATACCATCCTCACCCAAGACTAAATACACATCGGAATATTGTTAACGAGAGTACTATTGCACTTTTGTTGAGGATCATGGATAGATGCACTTGACGCTGAGAAATATACAATCGAGCCTCGTTTATCCGAACACTTTCGTTCCCAGGAGTAGTATTAACAAATAATCCGTAAAAAACAATCGGCGAGTTTCAAGTGAAATGTTTACCTAAACACCGTTTTTCATAATAATTACTATGAAGGAAAAAAAACATAATAGTTGAAAACATTGTCTCCTGATCGCTGTCAATGCAGCGAGTTAACACCTTTTACAAACTCGACTTTCTGCATGCGCCGAAAATAACAATAAGATTAGACCAGTTAACTGACTAAATGACAGATTTACAAACAATCAACACCTTTCATTACACTACACTTGGTGACATTTAATGATTAAGCATACATGCGAATTTGCCAAAGGTGTGAATGTCGGATTACCGTATCGTCAATTAACGTAGGTTACCGCCAAAAAAAATAATCATGCAAAGAAATAATAATTATGCTGGTTTCCGGATTAGTTGTGCGCATATACTATTAGAAGTTCGGCTTGGTTCCCGACTTTTATTGTCCGGATTCGGAACGCGGATTTTCCGGATTAAACAGTGGAATTAATGAAGGTAAGGACCGTTCCCTACAAATTCTGTTCGGATGGCGAATAATACGGATTAACGACGTTCGGACTATCGTGGCTCGACTGTATCTAATATAGTCAAAACGCATATGCGTAGGATCCGGGGCCAGGGAGGCCTGCCCCCCCCCCCCCCCTATCCAGACCGCGGGGGCCAGAGTATACTTTGCCCCCCCCCCTTTTCACAATGGAAAATGAAGATATTTGAAAAGAAAAAAATAAAGAAGCGAAATTTACAGCAGAATAAATATAAATGTGTGTGTTTGTTTGTGATTTGCCTAATACCAATTCGCCTTTAGTTACAAACAATTACCAACACATTTTTGACGCAATCATCGCAAATGGCAATCTGAACACATCGGGTTTATTCAATGAAATCTCAGCTCACAAAAATAACCGAGTAGTTTCAATTGACAAAGACAGTGATGTGAAAAGTGTCCTATAAACAGTTAGACCCAATATATTGTATTCAATTGTTAGCTAAAGCTTAGAAATAAAATAATTCTTTAACTGAGATGATAGTTGAACCCGTGGTTGTGACAGTCTGATAGCAATCTTCTCTCCTAAGCATTACATTTAATTTCCGTGTAGATCGAGACCTGGCCAATCCTATTTTCTTGTTTACTCTTTGGTTTTTTTATTTGCATTGAGATACACATTTTCATACGCTTTCTTTTAATTCATTAAATGATATTGAAGATGCATGAATAGTCATGACAAAAGTTTGGGAGTATTCATTCTTAGACCGGTACTCATCTGAAGTTGCCCCATATTGAAAACGCTCCTACGCCTATGAAACGTTACTATACAACTGGGTGACATGATTAATGAATTATGATAGAATATAACGCCTGCAATATTTATTATCCACTACTCAAAGAGCTATTTTCACAAATTTGGTGCCCACCAGTTTAACATATTGTTTACATTCGAGTAACATCTAAAATAACCAGGAGCGCTCGGATTAATGAATGGCGATCAACCAGTTAGAACGATCGGGGTTGACAATTATTATCAAAACTCTCTTTCTGTTGACGTCAGTCCTTTTGGCCTATGAAGCGTTCGTGAGTATGATTATGCGCACCCCTGCACTGTGTTTCGCATGTGGAAAGACGGGACACTTACGAAGAAATTGGTCGCGTTTCAGGGATCAAAAGTGGCATCAATTTCCAACAGACAAGAAATTGGTCATCTGCTCGAGAGGCAGAGTCCAATGGGTGTCAAGTGTCTGTTCTAAATTTAAAAGATAAGTAGGCTATTAATACATGCAGTTCAAACAGATTTATTTCGAATACAAGCAGGGACAAATAGAAATAAGAAATTCTCGTTAAGGACGTTCTCGGTAGTTTGTTTCTGCGCACTTCATCTGCGCATCCAAGGGAGATAAGAAATATGTTACCGAAGAGGTACTTGCATAGTAGTCGGATAAACGTTTTTATTCGAATGAAATTTACTGTATGCTATTGTATGCAAATTTTTCAATGAACAATCGTTTTATCCATAAAGCTATCAAAGGTAATTAACAATATTTTATATTTCTCATGCATATTGTGCCCTAAGCTTCTATTTTTCAAGTTTAAAATATTTATGTCGTTTTTAAAAAATGTTTTTAAACGGTTATCATGGACACTGTCATTTTTCAGCAAAACAAACTCGTCAACATATATTTTTTTTTTTCATTTTGTATTTCAGGATTCAATTTTACTTAAAAACTGAAAAATAAGAAAAATCTATGAAAGGAATTTTAAGATTTCTTCTATTTTTTGCAATATACATATCAATTTTCATTGTTTTTTGTCGAGTACAAAATTTTGAAAAACTGATTCGAATTACCATAATTGTTCAGATTGTAATCGTTTAATATAACATGAAATCATAAAGTATTGCATGTATTTATTCGTGTTTTTTTTTGTGTTAATAAACCATCCAGAAATCATCTTATTACCTTTGTAGATGGTATGGTCAATTTGACATTTTTACCCCAAACGGTTAACATGGAAACTGTCATTTTACAAAAAATCTAACTCGTCTAACTGCATGTTTCTTTTCATTTTTGAATTCACTATAACATTTTGAATAACATATCGAATATTTAGAAATTTCTTTGAAAGGGTTTTTATCTTATGAAACTATAGAAAATGTCCTTAAGAGTAGACTGAAAAGAAACATTGAAATTTGGAGAGACATTGGTAGTGATGAGTTCATTTTGGATTACTGGTTATAAATCTCATTTTGCAAATTAGCCAGCAGTTCTTGTTCAGATGATAACAGGTCGGTGAATAGGGAGAGTAAATGCATTTTAGAGGCAATTCGTGATTTATTAGCAAAAGGGTTTGATAACTAAATGCAAGGAAATACCCACAGTTGTAAATCCGTTGTATGTATCTGTCCAGAATATTCGTAATAGAAGGTTGTTTCTTGATTTAAGGTTAGTCAATTTACATATTTGGAAACAGTCCGTCAAAAATGAGGATTTTCCCTGCAAAAAAAAGCTATTGGGTGATTATATTCGATATTCATTCAACGTATCACGTCATCGATAAGTATCCTCCACATACGGAATTCCATGAGTTTTCCTGGGTCATGCAGAATGGTGACGTCACATATTACACATTCTAAGTTCTTCCCTTGTTCAATGGTCTAGATAACTGAATAAAAAGGCCGATTACTTTTCAAAGATCTTCGAGAGTGTTGATAAGGGGATTTCGGATGAAACTTTTGTTCTTATTATACATAAATGGAGTTGTCCTGATATAAATTATTTCGCTTGCGAAAACCTCCCAATATTTCCTCATTTTTAATCACGACTTTGGTGTAAGGTCGCATTTAGGTGTACTTATGGCTGGAGCTCGGGATTCGGACTTTACGTTCCACCCATTTATTTAGTTCCTTTAGTACTAGAAAAAATGAGATTAAAATCATACAAGGGGTGTTCTTTTTGTTCCAGAGTGGAAGTCCGCAAGTAACTTGCCTTTGGTTAGTGAAAATGAAAGTGTATATTAACGCACAGTATTGTTTACCTTGTAAAAATCAGAGATAATGCTATGTCTTTATAAAAATAGACCAGGGATCTTTCGAATAATGATCTGAAATACAGAATTGTGGCTATGGTGGTCGTTTTCTCCGTTTAGTTACACATTAATTAGAAGGGGCTTCCCTTGTCATGAATGTGAAGAGAGTGCAAGTCGGGGAAAGGACTCTACAACCAAAGAAAGCGATGTTTATCCTCTCGCGATACTAATCCGTAGTCTTTTTAAAAGACTGAAGGAAGCCAGCAGCAACAACAATTAGAAGGGAGATAGGGCGTACTTAGTATTCCATAAGAGAATAGTATTTACCTCCCTTATATCAAGATAATCGTTTAGAGGTGAAAGAACGCATTCATTCAAAGTTCTGTTTTTGATAGATGTTTCGTGTTACTTCCTTGTCGATAAGGATGGCACCTTTTGTAAAATGAAAAACGTACTTATAAAATGATTGATGAATGATATATATATATATCGAATATTTATTAAGTTATTGATGTCTTCTTTTCGAGGTATTGAAGGGAGATAAATGCTTATTATATGCTCAACAAAAGTAAATGTGTTGCCTCCCATAGTAAAAAGCCATATTTTCGGGGATATGACTTAGCTCTAATTATTGATGATTTGATTAACAATTCTTGTTTTATACAACTGGGTTGTTTCCCCAGAGATATGAACATGAGGTGCCAGATGTCGAATTGCCTGTCCAGGACGTTGGGGGACAGGCAGTCCTCATTACCAATGTAACGACTCAAGATATATGTTTATCAAATTTTTATGAGCAAGGCTTCCAAAGGTGGAGAAAATAGACTGTGTTTAATGTTCTAAAGATATATGTACCTAGCCTGCGAACGTTTTACACGTAGCTTTGTTTTGTTTTTATCAACATTAATACAATAATGCAAGATACCCAGTCTAGTAGTAAACGCTTTTTATAGCATTAAGTGGTTACATGACATTCTAGACTATAAATCACTGGGTGATTCCAAACTCGTGGTCACTGTTTTAAATGTGGGAACGAGGTAATTGGTGAAAAGAGTGATTAAGAAAGAGCCTATTAGTGTGGATAGTTAGACATCTATATTCAATAGTTTATACGAGGAGAATAACGTTAAAAACCAAAGAACTATTTGTATTTGCTAGTTTCAAGACACAATGATATTGTATTACTTGAGAGCTACACGAGTATTTTTAAACGATCCAGCAAAAAAAGACAAGTTCAGAGAAGGTGCTTGCGTTTATATTTCAAGAACAGGGACTGTGCCATACCCAGTAACTTACCTTGAGAAGTAGACAGCTTGGGCCGGCATTGATGATCAGTCAATCAGTCTCTTTACACCAGTAAGTTTGACCATGAATGGGTTTTTTTGTTGAGGAAAAATGGTAAAGGCACTAACATACAGTTATTTAAGGTGTATCTTTCTAATAGCTATAAAACCGTTGGTACAGGTTCCAGGAAAATACTGCTTATATTCATAAAAAGATGGCGGTGCAACGGCTGCTGCAAACAAATGTAGGCTATTCCACATAGGTTGTTTGACCCATTACCAGACAAAAACGATCTTTGTTGCAGACGACTTTGGAAAACATTGTTGAAAAAGGAGAAATTTCTTACAACGAGCAATTTCTCATTTTCCCACAACGTTTTCTGCCCTATCAGAGGATTAATTCTCAATTTCATCACATTTTGAAATACCGTCTGAAAACTCTTTCAATTTAGGACAGTTGAATATTTGGTGTTTGGTAAAGGGTTAAGCGTCACGATAGATGGTTCAGTGAATCGGCGAAATATTTGTACATTAAAATTTCTGTGGAAGATAAGCTTAGGGTTTCGAAATCATTAGGATTATGATTTCTATGTACAGAACGAAATGTTTGGTTATATCTGTTGTTATATTAATCAATCTTGCAGAACCCATTCTTTATGTTTAGTCGGTCGGTCGATCCAACTCCGTATGAAAAATATGTGTGTGTGTGTGGGGGTGTGTGTGTGTGTGTGTGTGTGTGTGTTTAGTTATTTCCTAAAGGAATTTGAGTAGCAAGGGAACCAATTTTTTATTTTTTTCGGTGCCTGACCTGCTAGGTCTTATTGGCATATTCCTTCCCTTTCTTGGTCGTCGCATGAACACAGCCCATCTATCTTACTTACCTGAGTTCGATGACCGTTATTAAGTATAGGTAAGAGTTTAAATTTAAGTATGAAGTGTTTTTCCACTCTTTATGGAAACGAGACAATCAGATTTATAGTTCTAGTGTAACGTTCATTGAACGTTTATGCAAATAAGGGAATATAATTCATTATTGTAGAGAACATGCTGGTATGTATAGACATCACAACCACTCAGTGTACGACAGTGTTTTTCACTTATCGGAAGCGTTTGTGTCTTTGAGATGTTCATTTGCTCGGTTCGTTACATTGGTGGCAGCGGTTGGTTGAAGACTTCTTCTTCTGTCGGAGTTGCCTTTCCCACGTATTTCCCACGTATTTCCCATGGGCCTCTTCTCGGAGGTGGGAGTTATGTAACGTTCGTTGAACGTTTATGCAAATAAGGGAACTTAATGCATTATTGTAGAGAACATGCTGGTATATATAATGACAACACAACAGCTCAGTGTACGACAGTGTTTTTCACTGATCGCATGTGTTTGTGTGTTTGAGTGGTTCATTTACTCGGTTCGTTCCGCTAGTGAACGATACAGAAAAGAATCTTCACAGAAGGGAATAAACAGGATAAAGACGAGGGTGGGACTTAAAAGAGTGTATTCCTTTACAATTTAGGCCTACAGGCAGGTAGAGGTCTACATTCATCGGTTTGTTTTCTCAACTGTTCACTTTCAAAAATAACTTTCTTTTGGTGAATGAAAAATAGACATACGTTAAAAAGTACGCTTAGGATTTCACAGGTAGGACTGTGTTTTGTTCATGACTATTGTCTCTATGAGATACTTTATCCCTTTTTATACTTAAACCTTTTCCCAAACAACAAATTTTCGACTGTCCCAAATTGAAAGAGGTTGCAGACGACATTTCAAAATGTGATGAAATTGGAAAATAATCTTCTGATAGGGCAGAAAACATTGTGGGAAAGGGGAAAATTGCTCGTTACGAGCAATTTCTCCTCCCCTGTTTTCTAGAGTTATCTGTAACAAAGTGGTCAGATGTCGTTATTGTTTGGGGAAGGGTTAAGTTAACGGGGAAAATTGTCGTCCGAACCTTTGTAAGACAAGCCCCTTATCCTAACGTGTAACGTCATAGACGAACGATACTCAAAATTAATTAACAATGAAACACTTTGGACATCATAGCCGTTTCATTTCATACAGCTTTTTTCTTGTTTTAGTTTTGAATAAACTATGACAAAATATGTAAAACAAGGGTTTGGTCGGCACGAAAAGTTGTCTGACAACAATGTTTGCTTCTTCAAAAACGTCTTCTGTATAATATAACTGCATGTCATGAAGTAAAATCAATGCTCTAAAAGATACATTTCTGTGTTGCAAAGTGTTTACTTCCCTTTATAACGATTATCTACAGTAATACAAAAAGGACCTTTAACGGTATTCAGTCAATAATGAACAGTAAAAAACACAATCTTTAGACAAATGAAATTGTTATTAAAATACAAATAGATCTACAAGCAACATGTTCGATTTTGCCAAAAGAAATATACAAACCCAAACACTGAGGTTTTCATTTTATTTCCGCTTAGTTTTTTCTTTGTTTTGTTAATTTGAAGCAAAACATTTTTACTTCAAACACAATTCAAAATATTTAAGATAATATTTCAAACATCGGCAGAAAGACCCTCTCGAATGGACCCCATAACAGTCTAGCATTATTTCTTCCTTTGGAATTCTAAGTTTGTGTACGGCTGCTCCACCGGCACTGGCATTTCAACCCGAGTCATACTGTTCGAAAACAAGTACAAATTATACAATTTTTTTCTTAAATCAAATAAGAAGGTATGACATCAATATATCAAAACCAGTAATCGTTAATTAAAGGTTATATATGTCTGTGTTCATTTGTTCGGACGTTGTCTATAAGATGTTGAATTCCACTATCCGTTGAAATAATCGTGCCCACATGTGTACCGAAGCAAACGCTTAACCGTAAGACATTTGTTCTTTTAGACTTCAGGGTCAACTGTGATTGATTGACAATCCTAGGATCCACTGTGACAAATTGACGACTTTAGGATCCACTGTGACAAATTGACGACTTCAGGATCCACTGTAAAAAATGACGACTTTATGATCCACTGTTAAAAATGACGAATTTAGGATCCACTTTTAAAAATGACGACTTTAGGATCCACTGTTAAAAATGAAGACTTTTGGATCCACTGTAAAAAGTGACGACTTCAGGATCCACTGTTAAAAATGAAGACTTTATGATCCACTTTTGAAAATGACGACTTTAGGATCCACTGTTAAAAGTGACGACTTCAGGATCCACTGTTAAAAATGAACACTCTATGATCCACTTTTATAAAGTGACGATTTCAGGATCCACTGTAACAAATTGATGACTTTGGGATCCACTGTAAGAAATTGATGACTTTAGGACGGACTGAGAAAAATGAATGAACTGCTTCATAGGAAGTATTGCATTTTAGACACAATAGTTCTATGTAATATCTTAAGAAATATACTGTTATACTATTTTAATTGTTGTTTGCCGTTTGATTTGAACATGTCGAAACCCCATATAAAGGAATGGATTGAGCTTGCAAGTTACATAAAGACACATCGACAGCTGAGGATGAAGTACTATAGTGTCTCTAAAATATAAAAAGTTAATTAAGGCGCTGAAAACGTAAATTATTGACAATATTTTGCCACGTCAACTAGCATATTTCAAGGAAAAGAATATGCCTTTTATTAGAAATAATGAAACATATGACAAACTATACAACAGATCATTACACACTGAAACTAACGTGTGTTGAGAAGAAAATCGCCATTATGAGCAAGATCTCCCTTTGTTGCAATGATTTAAAATAATGTTTCTCTACATAAAATCAGTACGGTAACAAATGAGTAAAAGCCTTAAGTATTGTTTTGTATTGAACGTTATTACGCTTGACTATACCGTTTCTTGGTTTGATAAGCGTACTTGGTCTCAGGGCTATTTCCTGAAAAATGGAATACATAAATGTTCTTTATTTAAAATAAGATTAGCGATATTCAAAGTAACTGGGATACCCCTTCCTTTACTATTATCAGTTGTGTTACCTGATAGAACTTTAACCAAAACATTTATTAGAATAAAAAATATACTTTCACAAATTCATCCTGAAAAATCGGATATTGGAAACAAATTCTATATATACCTTTTATTTTCTCTGTGAAATTGTCCATGTAGTGTAGTATCAGATAAACGTAATCGAAGTACTGTCTTATATAAGAGCAACAAAGCCAGTCGATGACTGCACAAAACCCAATCTCCCAAGCAGAGTTATCGTCCGTATGACACAGTTTTATTCGCTTAAAATGGATCATGGGAATGTACAAACGAACAAAGTGAAATTGACAAAATGGCTACATAGTCCAGTAAAAAACCAAAATCAATCATGACCTCATCGCTGCGTGAATGAGGTACTAATATACATATGAGGAAATCTGAAGTGGATTTATGATAGATTTCGCTTTAATATTTTTTAAGTCAAATCAATTTGGTGTCCTATTGCAAAGGTTCAAGAACAAAAAAGATCTTACGAAAAAGGAAAAATCAAAAGGAAACCCCTTCGACTGAAAACAAAGGTTTATAAAGAATGACATGTGTAAATTAGCTTATTGTAGCTTGTTAATTTAACTCGTAGGAAGAATAACTGTTTTTGTCGTTTCCGAAGATTTCACCATTAGACAAATGCTTGTCTAAGTGATGTCATAACCTATCTTTTCTGATATTGACTTGGAAATGTATTATCCAATTCGTCGCTAAAAGTTTGTCTTCACGAGTCAATTACGTTGAATGATAAAAATTTGGTATCAAACAAAGCCAATTATAAATGCCACTTGGAATCTCAATTTTCATATCAGAGGTGTTTTATTTTAGAACATTAGCATCTGCTCATAAATGAAAAGAACAATTATATAAAATGAAAGGTATTTAATCCAGTATATTAAAGCCTTCAAGTACACATTTTAAGAACTAGGTCATAATACCTTTTGATGAGATACAACACCGTAACCATAGCTACACCAAACACAGCCGTACATGTGCAGAGAGTTACCAGGAACACTGCCAGGGAGTTTTGTACTGAAGAGAAATAGAAGTACGTTGTATGATGTTTGGTTATCATTACTATATAAAACACAATAAAGCGGACTTTACACGAGGCCATCTCCCTTGAAACTTGTATAATCTAGTGTGTCAAAATCCAATGTGTGATTTTTTAAAAGATGTTTCAAATAATACTGGCAAGAAGGATTTGTATATTTCTATTTTCCTATATTTGTATTCTTCTTTTGTGGAGAAGAGTTAGTTAGCAATATACTTGATTGAGTGATCGGAGAAATAACACCTTTTGCCTTTTTTTATATTGTCAAATGTTCGTTAAAAACGATATAACCCTAATACATTGTTGATTGCCAGCGACAGATATTGGTACGGAAGGATAAGAAGCTATTACAGGTCGGTATGTTGTAGAATTTGACCTATAATGATTTGTGCAAACAAGATTTATTTAATTTTTTGAAACTTCAAACCATGAATAGTGTCGCTTTTCACCAAGATTTTATTGCCAACTATGCGTAAAGATTTTTTATCGTTAAATATGAAGTGAAGAGATGTATAGAGTGTGGTTAACTGATCCGACATAATTGCGAAGAACAAATACAGCACAAGTCAACAATGGTAAAACACTTACAGAATCCCTTTCTTGACACCTTTCCTTAGGCAGAGCATTCAGGACACCCTGTAGACATAATTGGTGTAGATGTCGTTCCTGCTTGTGTTGATGGTGTAGGCTCTGTCGTTGTAAAATCTGTTCGATTGATATCTACAAGAGAAAGGTGCCGAATGTTGAAACGTTTGGTTCTGATACGACAAAAGTTTGGATAACCAGATGTTTGAGTAAATGACGACACACATCGGCTTAGAAGAGTTTTCGCTTGTTCTATACATCGTCCATCTTTTTTCAAAACCATTATTAGTCTTTGCAGTATTTCTTAATGAAACCATGTGCCTTTGAATAGCATGGGTGTTAATTATCCTCGGTTCCAGAACCTGAATTGGTGGGAATAATTCGTGAATCATATTTCGGTTTTTTGATAGAGTAATTCTTTATGGTTAGCTTGTAATTCATTATTGAGATAAGATTATTTATACTTCAATTGAAATACAAGTGAGTTTAGTTTAGTATGTATTGGAATAGTTACACGCTGCGTCATGTTACGTATATTATACAAGGTGACCGCACATAACACCAAGCGTCATTTTCCGATTACAATTTTAAATCGATGCAAATAGTAAATCATTAGAAAATGTACTTCATCTAATGCGAATTTAAAACTGTGAACCATAGCTCTAGATGCAGGATTTGTATAAATCTAAAATGTGTCTATACAAGAGGGATGTGATGTTGAAATTTTATTTACTGTATAAGTACATCAGTGGACCGCAACTTTGGATGCAGGGTTTAAATCAGCTATAAACAATTATTGCAATCAGTGTTGCTGGTTCCAATCACAAAAACTAAATGCGCATATCCGTATTTTGAAGATCTAGATCTTTCCATCGAATTGTGTAATAGTAAAAGGCCATGTGCGGCTCCGAATAGTCAGACTGTTCTCTGATGTTATTGAAAGATCATCTTCTCTATTTATTGCAGCTTACAACTAATTAGATAAAGTATTAAATAGATTAATTGGGACTGATTCACCTACTTATTGAATTCACATCATAGATATTACATGAACATGTAATTATTGACACGTTTTCAATTCTTGTTCGTATTACAAGTTCAAATTTTAGATAAATGGTAGAGATATTGATGTACATGTAGTTATTTACGTTTTCAATTCATGTACATATTGCAAGTTCAAATTTTAGATAAATGAGATTTTAATGTACATGTCGTTATTTACGTGTTTAATTCTTGAACGTATTACATGTTCACATTTGAGATAAATGAGAGCTTGTTTTCTAAAAGTCAGGCATGGGGGTAGTTCTCATGGAAATAATCTGATAACCCCTAACGAATAAGGAAAGAGGCAGGCAGATACCAAACTGCGAATATGTCTCACATTTACCATCTTGATAACTAATGCGGCCTAACCCTCTCTCTCCTTTCTTAGTAATAACATTTGAAGCCATTAGATAGTAAGCCGAATTGATACAAAATCCTCTTACCAAAACAATATCTCTGGTGACAGTCATCAGGAACATATGGGAAGCAGTAGACTGTGTAGTAGTTGCAGTTTTTGATCTGTATGGTGTAGTTCAACTCGCATTCTTCATCTTCAAACAACCCACGTACACAGGCAGTACGGGATGCAGTTCCGTCTGTAGCCCCCGGTATTGTGCCTGATTTAAATCAATACTATTAATTATTTTGATTAATATTTTTCGATCTTTATAATGGCTTAGCTACCTTCTCAGAAACAATATATGGGTTTTGAATTATCCTATAGCTTTGAAATTGATTACTGTTTGGTTGTTTGCGAACTTATTCAAAAACCATTATTACACAATCTCGCGATGTATTGTATTACATCTGTTATATTACGTACCAATTATAGAGAAAGCCTAAACTTTTTTTGCTTAAATGGTATAGTGTTTGACCTGGACAATGTCACGAAAAAAGGACATAGTCTTAGTACCTTACCATTAAGCCATATTGGGTATTTGGTGCCACACCCTTGCCACTGGACAACATATGTTGTCATATTGTATGTACTCCTGTACCAGATGTTCGGATCTAATGCAAACAGGTCGCAGTACTTTTCTGCTATCGTTTCTTGGGATAGCCCTATGTCAGGGTGGCGTGTTTCTATGTATGGGATCTCAATGTTGTTGCGAAGAAAGAATGGCTCTGGATAAAAAAAGATAAAATAGAAAATGTCATAAGGAAGACCAAAGAGGTCTGAATATTTCCAGGTACAGTAAAGGGATTTTCATTTGTTACTACAATAATATGACTATTAAAATAGTTGTTCCAGGATACGAACCGAATCTTGAGTACAGTATACTGACACTATACCATTACGCTAAAGTTTAATGATATATGAGAGAACGATTTTATACTTTCTTTTAAAAGCTTGCTTATGTGAGTGGTTATGTAATTCCATGGAAAAATGCCATGGGAACCTAAGCACTTTGTACACATTTTCTGGGTCTGTGGGACTAATCTAAACAATTTCGTTGTGTCTTATGGCTGATATTTCATCATATGTCAAGAGGCTGTACCAATATCAAATATTTACTAATTACATTTTCGAATCATAAAACACATGGTTATATAACACATGATATGACACTGTTATCTTGGCATGCTTATGTGTATAGTTTTCAAACTGTTTGATAGAATATCATAACATTTTTTCATAAAATCAATAATATGCATGTATTTTCATAGCGGAATTGAAACGCTCGCAAATGTCTTGTATACACCGAAATGACCGGCATAACGTCACCTTTACCGAAGTATTCTGAGATGAATGAATATCCCTGTGGATAATTCTTAACATTATTTGAAATTATATGTCAACTAACGACAGTTTTGATTTTTACACCGTGTTGTTTTAACGCAAACAGAACAGCTCGGTGATATTCGCCGGTCACACATTTCGAAATTAGCCGGGAGTTACTAATTTGTTACACCAAAATAAGGTCTCAATCGTGATGCTTAGAATAAAATGCTTATTGAAATTGCAGATCAAACACTTATGGGCACAACCTTCAAATCGGAGGCTTGTTGAACTGGCTCACATAGTTTACCAATTAACAAAAACGAATGCCTTACAAAACTAAACATGTATCATTAGTTTGGATGTTATATCACTACCTGTTTCGCCATTCAAACAGTATGAGTTTGTCTTTTTTACACAAAATGATATAAGCAGGAATTTGTTATGAACATATTAAAGTTTTAGACAAGTGGCTGATCATTTTGTTCTTACAAATATACTCAATGTTATTAAAAGCTATAAATATGCCCAAAAAAACTAATATATCATTCATTATTTTGCGAAAATAGCCCATCTTCCAACAACCATGCCGTTTCGTGCATTCTGTACAAATCGAGTATTTCGCCCTTCATTTCCCTTTTGATATGTTTACATCTGATTTCGACTTTACACACTGATGATAAAGGCAAAATATAACTAATCGCAGCAAGATAAACACGATCGATAGGCTCGAGTTTGAAGGCAAATAAGTATTCTTTCATAATTGTGCTACTGAAAAGAATGACACGAAGCGGTTACCTTTTGAACACAATTTTTCTACCGTCAAGGACAAGGCAAGATGGAGAATGCAAATTTTGAGGATGGTGTGTTCATGTTTCTTTACACATCAATTTGTATTTCATTTATTTGGTAATTTAACGCTCGGCTGCTCTACATCGAAGTTAGCTGTTTATCATTCCGTTGAGTTTGTCATCTAAAATTTATCGTAATTCGAGAAAAGCTGTCCCGAAAACTGGGTAGGGTTTTCGTCTGCTGCGCTCTGACTACATGACAAAAACACCCGACGAGTTTCATTTGACATTTGACAATGTTTTTTTTTCACCAATAACTACATTTCTAAGTTGCCACGGCTTTTCTTCATGTCTTTCCACATGTTCATATTTGGGAATGTTGAAAACCTATTTCGGCCATGACATATTCCTTAAACACAGAACCATGTATATGAACTTTTTCTTGTGATTTCGTTTTTAGATATGCAGGTTAGCCTATATCAAAACATATACATTTAGCTTATTGTTTATAAAAAAAGCTTGGGGTATAAGAGTTAGGACCTTGTTGTTCTTGGGTTTAAAATTGACTCCCCCCGTTTATTTTACTGGCGAAATCGTCAGTTGCATTTACAGATGCAGGATCTCAAGAAGCACGTAGGGATGGAATAACATAACCAGGCGTTGTACATACTAAATTGTGTACTATAAATTGAACAAAAAATGTTTTCCTCTTTCACAAATGACTGTTTTAAGAAAAATGCAACTCTAGAGGATGACTGATAGGTCGTGGCGATGGTAAAGCGCTGGCCTCTGCTGACCTACGTATTTTGTTAAGTGAAAATAGAAAATGGTACAACGAAACTGTAGATTGAAATGATCATGCCCCATTTTCTTTAGTATTTGAGGACACTGCGTAGATAGTATATTGATTGAGAAATACGCAGCAGGAGTGAACCTTGTGGAAGGCACACGTGAGGGGTGAACATGATCATTGTTGTAAAGGATAAAAAGGTCTATAAAAAACGCTCATCCAATATTAACCAGAATACTAGAATACATTTAAGGAAAAAAACTGAATTCATATATATCAAAGGTCTCCAGTCAAAGACACCTATAATCCACGAAAGATGATCGTTATCATACCCTGTGTGCATTTATCAAATCTGATATGGTTTCTGTCATGGGAGGGATAGTTATCTCATTTTGGTAGAGGTCAACTTTCTAATACATGTAGTAACATCACAAAGTATTGTTTATTAGTTTAAAGAGGTACCTCTTATTCACACGATGAGTAAATTTTGAGCTCGTTTCGCATATTATTTGTAAAAAAAATGAAAACAAAATCATGATATTCCCAGCAAACAGCAAACATATTGTTATTAACATATAACAAAACACACATATATTAATTACGATCATTTCAATCAGTGAAAGCGTTTTTGACGAGTTTTATGTTATTATGTACAACAAGATACGTTGATGAAAAATAAATGTTTTGCAAAACTTAAATGTTAAATATGGTTTCATAACATGACGAAAGGAATCATGCTATATCATCTATATGCCGTAAAAAGGAAAAACCTCTATTTTCTTGAGAACCCCAAAAACTTACCTTCCACAAAAGCGAAGAAAATTAAAAACATCAATAGGCTATCCTTCTCACTCCCATTTTATTACAGAACAGTATCCTATTTAACCGTACTATTTGTGATAATATATAAGTCAATACACATATTGTCAATATATGCATCTTATTTACCGCGTTATCGGTTAAATCTGCATAAACGGCTCAAGATCCCGTAAACATAAAATATACGTATATAGATAAATACATGTTTCCTAAATTGATCATGCGTTCAATAGTTTGTTTTAATTGTATAACAATAATACAAAGACGGTATGGTTCCAACGACATTTTGAACTTCTAATAGCATTATTTGACCTTCTTACTCTTACTGTTTTGATACGATTTCGAATGCATTGTGATGCTTTATTTCAATTTCACTAGACATCACTGTCTATGTGGACTATTCACTCATTGTGTTCGACATGTGCGCTTTGCAGTAACCAATGTGCTTCGCTTCAAGGATTGTGGGTATATCACCCCATGAATAGAGACGCGGTCGTTGTTGTTGAGATGTAACGTCACAAGGTAGCACTCAAAGCGCAATGTGTTCACAGACATTGTTCTTCCACGACAAACTCTATTTGCTGGATATTGATTAAAATGCTAAATTAACATTTTTTAGTTGCTCCACGTTACAATCAATACCTGGAGTTATACTTCTTTGCGCATATTTCTACTGTGATGCGGTGCGTAGGCAGGCAAAAGGCCATATCGCGTTGTAATGCGTCGTAGTACAAGGTCGCCTTACAATTACCTCCCCGATTACTTGGTGATAAAGCGGCCGTTTACATATGGCGCAAATGCAGCCACGGCACATTTGTTTATTCCCTCATAGGTGACCATTAATACACCAGGGTGGAGAGGAGATGTATATATTGCTCAGGAAAATTCCGATGATCCGTCCGAGATACGAAGCCGACGCCAAACAACTGGACCACGGTTCCCAACCCCCCTCCCCCTTAAACTTAACTCAGAGATTTGTGCTCTGGAATTAGTACGCGTTAAAACTATGATACAAAACAGTCATTGTTACTAAACAAAAGACTATTTTCTCGTTACCTTTGAGTTTCTGTAAACCCGCAAATTACTGAAATAATGCGAATTGAGTTTTAACGTCTGCCAGCGCTTCTATAAGACAGTCTGTTTATAAATAAACGCAGGAATTCCTTCTCATATAGTTTGCTTGCGTCAGTTGAGACAAGAACTGCGAAAGATTCCCAAGGACCCAGGGGACAATTGTATCTAAGAGAAGCCAAACTTAGTTGGTATCAAGCCGTTTAAACGGCTTGCAATATCTGTAGTGCAAATTATCTACATGTATATCTTTTCTGTACAGTTATAGACTATGGTGTTAAGCTGTCAGTAATCTTCTCTTATGTTACTTTTAAAACCTATATCATCATTTTATCAGCAGATGACAATTTTTTTTTGAAAAATTAACAACCCATTTTGTGAAATAATCTATTTAAAAGAATAATAGGTTTGAGACAATTCAGTCGGTTTTGATACGACGCTTTCAAAACAGTACAATAGACGTACGATGTTCACACGTCAAGCGGTCTTATGTTGATGAGTTGCAACCCCGGAAGTTGAGAACTTTGACACAAATGTCAGTATACAATGCCAAATTATCAAATTATCAGGTCTTTAACATTCTTTCTGCGTAAACAACGTGTTTATCGACTAGAAGGGGGAAAGTCACCCGTCTTCGTGCGTGCAGCTTTTGTTAGGACAATAATGGCACACACTCATCCATTGTTCGTTAACTTCTGCGCAGTTATTCAATAAAAAGCAAGTCATTTCAAAGTGCATGGGCAAAGGGGTATATATCTATGTTAGCGTAGATGTTTGGATTTGAATCGAGACCTATGCCATTTCAACAATATTGTGGTATATTACAGCGGCCAAGATACTAATTAATGTTACAGGTATTTTCTCACAAATTCTAAACAATATTTCTAAGTCACTGATTGCTTTGTTCAATGGTAAATAGCAAATCATACCACGTTAACATCATTATCGTTCTTAATGGTTTTAATTAAACCGGGTCTTGAAGTCTTGTTTAGACCATGCTATCAACTTAGCTGACAAGCCGTTATGTTAGAGTGTTTTGAGGACCGTCTATCTAAAGCACTGAACAGAAGAAAAATCACGATATAAGAAAAACCTAATTTCGATGTCTCCTTTTTCTGTGAAGCGTTAATAGGAGTTTGCTTGCACCGAGAACCAATTTGGACATAGAGCACTCTGCACCCAAACGTCGTTGAGTATAAAAGAATAAAACACGAGTAGCAGCTTAGGTTGGCATAACAACTGTGATGGTCTCTTTCGCCTGTCACTCCGAGTTCGATCTTTTGGTCACCATTTGCTAGGCGTCAAATCAAAACTTATAATACACAAGCACTTCAAAGTTATATACACTCTAACTGGCACATCCAACTTTAAGGCAATAACATAAAGTATTTCTTTTAAATTATGGCACGGTGTTAAGTTGTACCTCGTTATTCGACAATGATATTGATCAGGAAGCGTTCGCCTCTATTGCTCTATCGCCCCGATTGGTTGGATTTTACAATAAATCATATACACATACCTTTATTATTTTTCAAATAAATTACACATAATAATGTTGTCTCTTATTCTATTTTCCATCTCGTTATATCGATAAACACCTTCTTTATTAGTCGGTTTACCTGCCTGCCTGCCTGCCTGCCTGCCTGCCTGCCTGCCTGCCTGCCTGCCTGCCTGCCTGCCTGCCTGCCTGCCTGCCTGCCTGCCCGCCTGCCTGCCTGCCCGCCTGCCTGCCTGCCTGCCTGCCTGCCTGCCTGCCTGCCTGCCTGCCTGCCTGCCTGCCTGCCTGCCTGCCTGCCTGCCTGCCTGCCTGCCTGCCTGCCGGCCTGCCTGCCTGCCTGCCTGCCTGCCTGCCTGCCTGCCTGCCTGCTTGCCTGCCTGCCTGCCTGCCTGCCTGCCTGCCTGCCTGCCTGCCTGCCTGCCTGCCTGCCTGCCTGCCTGCCTGCCTGCCTGCCTGCCTGACTGCCTGCCTGCATGCCTGCCTGCCTGCCTGCCTGCCTGCCTGCCTGCCTGCCTGCCTGCCTGCCTGCCTGCCTGCCTGCCGGCCTGCCTGCCTGCCTGCCTGCCTGCCTGCCCGCCTGCCTGCCGGCCTGCCTGCCTGCCTGCCTGCCTGCCTGCCTGCCTGCCTGCCTGCCTGCCTGCCTGCCTGCCTGCCTGCCTGCCTGCTTGCCTGCCTGCATGCCTGCCAGCCTGCCTGCCTGCCTGCCTGCCTGCCTGCCTGCCTGCCTGCCTGCATGCCTGCCTGCTTGTCTGCCTGCTTTTCTGCCTGCCCGTCTACCCGCCTGCATGCCTGCCCGCCTGTCCGTCTGCCCGTCTGCTCGTCTGCCTGCATGGCTGCCCGTCTGCCAACCCGTCGTCCAATCCGTCTGCCAACCCGTCTGCCAACCCGTCTGCCAACCCGTCTGCCAACCCGTCTGCCAACCCGTCTGCCAACCCGTCTGCCAACCCGTCTGCCAACCCGTCTGCCAACCCGTCTGCCAACCCGTCTGCCGCCTGTCCACCCGCCTGCCAACCGCCTGCTCCAACCGCCTGCCCACCTGCTGCTCTCCACCCTTGTTGCCCACCCGCCTGCCCATCCGCCTGCCCACCCACCTGCCTGCCGCCTGCCTGCCCACCCGCCTGCCCACCCGCCCGCCTGCCCACCCACCTTCCCACTCCCCTGCCCATCCGCCTGCCCATCCGCCAGCCCATCCGCCTGCCCACCCGCCTGCCAATCCGTCTGCCAATCCGTCTGCCAACCAGCCTGCCCACCCGTCTGCCCACCCGTCTGCCAACCCGTCTGCCCACCCGTCTGCCCACCCGCCAGACAGACAGCCAGACAGCCAGACAGACAGCCAGCCAGCCAGCCAGCCAGCCAGCCAGCCAGCCAGCCAGCCAGCCAGCTAGCCAGCCAGCCAGCCAGCCAGCCAGCCAGCCAGCCAGCCAGCCAGCCAGCCAGACAGACAGACAGACAGCCAGTCAGACAGACAGACAGACAGACAGACAGACAACCAGGCAGACAGACAGACAGACAGACAGACAGACAGACAGACAGACAGACAGACAGGCAGACAGACAGATAGACAGACAGACAGACAGACAGACAGACAGACAGACAGACAGACAGACAGACAGACATAGACAGACAGACAGACAGACAGACAGACAGACAGACAGACAGACAGACAGACAGACAGACAGACAGACAGACAGACAGACAGACAGACAGACAGACAGACAGTCAGACAGACAGACAGACAGTCAGACAGACAGACAGACAGACAGACAGACAGACAGACAGACAGACAGACAGACAGACATACAGACATACAGACAGACAGACAGACAGACAGACAGACAGACAGACAGACAGACAGACAGACAGACAGACAGACAGACAGACAGACAGACAGACAGACAGACAGACATGTGCCAAACAAACTTTGTGAAACTGTTGAATTGGTATGATGTGATGATGGCATGTGTAAACATTCCATGAATCAGAGTTGAGAGTGATTTACAAATTCAGCCAGTCTGATTTTGCTTTGCTGAGGAAGTTTGTCTTTTCGTCACAAAGATTTCTTAAATCGTTTTCTATATCTATTCTAAAGAGGGGTATTATAAGGTGTAGGTTAACCCTTTTGCATATTGGACTTAATGACTGTTCCAAATTCGAAGCAACTTAACATGGCAAGAAGAAAATATGAAAATAATTAATTTTGTGGTAGTAGGAGAAATCATGTTAACAAATATTGCTTTCTTGTAAAAAGCAGTGGCCAATTTTCAGGCGCCAACTTTTGAATTGCGCGTACCGATAAAGTGCCATAATATGTAAAATCAAAGTATCATCTGTTAAAAATAGAAGACTTACTACAAATTAATAAAGCATTATTTTGTTTACTCTAGATCATTTAGCAGAAACAACATTTTGTTTCCTTGGCCATTCTTGTTGAAGCTGATATCAAAGAAAACAAAGCATCATCTGTATTTAAAATGACCGGCCACGTATCAATGAAGCATAATTGCATTTACTCAAAATTGCTAGACTAAAACAATTTACTATCTCTTAATGTCCTTTTGAAGAACTATTGAATCAATGCCTGTAAGAGTTCGAAATAAGG
>OX401406.1:40791956-40794012 GCA_947846245.1 Cerastoderma edule
TGGGACAGACTTGGTTGGTGAAACAGAAATATTATTTAAAGATGTCTAGATATGCTTTATAACATCTAATGATCAATGCTTTAAATACGTGTTCACTCAAATACACGAATAAAAGTATTTATTCGAGAACTTTGCCGTGTCATCTCCGTCTGTATATTGAAAACGAACTGTACAATAATGTATTATTTTATGAAATCACATTTCTCAATCTTTATAGATTGACATAACTTAGTTTGATCTTACTCGTGCAGTTGTATAGACTTTTAACAGTATCTAATCAAAGGTATTATCATATATTCATATATTGAGGTCACCGGGGTTCATTGTTTTTGAAGGAATGGTTTGACCTGTAGAAAGTCGTTCTCACAGACTTCGAATCTAGGGAAAGACATATGTGTAAACGAACTATACTTGTTATGTCTCACCACGACAAGAGTAAATTGTAGAAAAGGTGTAAACAATATGTTTGGAACCCCACAAAGAGGCCTCACAAAGACACAATCCATTCCGATCAGTTAAAGCACAACTAATCGGTTGTTATCTCTACACTTTCACATGTGTTCTCTTGTACTCTGTATTGACTCCACTTTGCACAAATGATCTTTAAATGATCCCCAAGGTAACAAGACCATGCGTCTCGTGTTATGTATTAAAAAAGGTACAGGTCCTTCCGTGATTCCGACTGATGTCAACCTTGGAGAGATAACAGTTGAGCCAATACTACGATTTGAGGAGCCATTCGTTAACGTGTACAAACCATTCCTCGAGTTTGAGTGTATATTCAACCAACAACCGGATTACTTCTATCATGTTAAATGGTACGTTAAATACATCATTAACCATTTTTTACTATCATTTCGTCGAGCAACTGCGTTTTCTTATACATGTTTTGTAGAAGTGTTTAATCAATATAACGAATTGTAGATCTAGTTCTGGTATATACACAAATTCTGCTTCTCATTGTTTTATAATTCACAACTGAGCAAGTACATAATGTTTGCTAACTGGTTGGAAGATTGTGGGTGTGATCCCGGACCTCTTCATTCAGTGTTAATAATAATGGATTTCTTTAATCATGCCACACGGTTTAACTGTAAACCCATTAGGAATGGACAATCAAAACAGAATAAAGAAAAGGAGAGGTCCTAGTTAGAACCAGGTGAGCCCTGAGACATCATGTTCAAATTGTGATCGTAAATCAAACCACAGTCAAAACAAACAGTTAAGATTATTTCATGAATACGCTTGAGTAACGTAATCAGAATGTGAACATTCAAGAAAACTAGTCTACGCATAGAATAGAAAAAATGGAAATCTGTCTAGTTGGAACATAGTGTTTATTGTGTTACCAAGAGAATATAATAGAAAGGTTTATTTGTAGACAAAGAATTGATCTATATATAGTGCTTTGACGAATAAACCACGTATAAATGATGATTGGCTATTATCATTCTTGTTTAACATATTGAATTAGCATAAAATATCTGCCCTTTTTTCAGGTATCGTAACAATCACTTGATAGTAAGCCTGGGTCCATCCCAAAATGTATCTCACCTTTCACTCAACGAAAGTCTGGCATCAAATCTAAGTGTTAACGTAAGTCTGTCCCATTTCTATCACTCTCCTACACTAGGACACATCGAGGGCTCAATGAAGCAAGATTGTAGCAAGAGCTCCATGTTTGTGAAAGATTCACTATTGTCTTGCACTTAACAATTAACGTATCGTGCACACCAACACAACCATTAGTGTTGATTTATTTCCTTTTTGAAGACCCTTTAGTAAGAACTTACCTTTTTATATACTACGTTTAGACAGTAAGGAATTAATCAAACGCAAATGAGACTAAGCATGTATATAAGTAATAAAACAGACACAATTATGTTTTACAAAAAATTGACTTCTAAGAATGCTTGATAAAATACAGCTCCTACAGTGTTCATCGTTTATAGACATATTAATAGTCTTTTATTCTGAAGTGAACCTGAAAATAACATTTTTGTTTAGGTTGAGAAAATAACTAGACTTGCAGTATAAGTAGACAATTGACGCTATT
>OX401406.1:40794512-40817512 GCA_947846245.1 Cerastoderma edule
TAAGTTGAAGGCTAAAAAGTAGGACAGTCCTTCAGAAAAAAAGGTTCCTTTGCGACATTTTAAAGCCACAAGACGGGTTGACACATTTGCCAAGTTGTATTTGCCGTTTAGGAGAAAATATCAAACAGACAAAAAGAAAACGTTTCAAATTTCTGTTACTGCTAATGAAGAACCACCAGTTGCAATCTTGTGCGTTTTTATACAATCGTACATACCCTTTTGATGTGACACTTTTTGTGACAACTGTCTATGCCTTGACAAAGAGTGAATGGTTGTTTTACAATACCGTCACAAGGCTCAATCAATAGGACGAGTTGTATTCACCTTTTAAAGCTCAACTTCCTTGATTGCAGACTAACCGTTAAAGATCGGCTAGACCGGTGTGCCTGATAGTTATGTTTTTGAAAGATTAGGTAGTCGAACATCCTTGGGAAGGGTGTCGCCATAATGTGTTGTTGATGGCAAAGGCTCTTCGTCTAATCAATTTTAAGTTTTCTGTCGGGTTGATATATTCATTATTTGCTTGAGATCGTAAGTCGATATAGTTGATTCGTTCGATGAGGCGGTTTCTGTAAAGCTAGTGATATTTCTGCTAATCTGTATAAATGGCTTAAGTGTTATAAAGCAGAGTCTGTAGTTGTAGTTGTACTTCAGTAAACATGGGCGTGCAGGGGATATTGGTGATTTTTACTGTCTTCGCTTTTGTTCAAGGTAAGATTTTAGAGTTCTTCAGCAAAATAGAAACTATTATTTGAAATGCTTCTGCAAATATTAGATAAGGAGAACTGTTGTTATCAGACACTGCTATTCTCTTAATTGTCATTTCATAAACAAGATTAGAACAGAACAAGACATACATTTCTTTGACGATTACATAATACATGTGTAGTTATTTTCGCATGCGAGGATGATTTTGATAATAGAAAAAAAAAGTGTCAAAATTGTTTCAAATCCATTTAATTGGCTTGCCTTCTGATATTAAGCACCAATTACATAGATATCATTTATAAAAGGGTTCGATTTGACCTATATATAAATGTAAACAACTGATAGCAACTCTAAAGTAGCAGTATGCCAATTAAGCAATAATCATAAGACATTCTATACATATCTTTCATTGACTTACTTATTACTTGTGTTTGTGAAATATAGATGTAATAATCGTAGGCCGTTTTAGGTTCAAATTTTGCTGTTGTAAAATGCGTTTTAATGCCAACTTAGTAATCCCCTCCTATAAGGTTACTGTTGATTTTGATGTTTACATTACTTGAACACAGGTCGAATAAAATTTGTGATAGGGTTTTCTAATTTGTATTAGCCATTTTACTTGTGAGGCATAACCAGTAATCACTAATAGGACCAGAACATTAAAAACGACAACTATTTCTTCATATACAATGAGAGCCGATTGAAATCAGTTTACAAAATGAGGAAAACTGAATAATGAGCATACATGCATGTACCTCGACAACTTTTCGAGAAATGACGATTTGCATCCAAGTTCATCTGGATTTGTGAACTACTTATATTTCCCAAAACAAACGTGAAGGGATTATTCAATTGGATCTTCATTTGTTTTCTTCAAGGGTCATCTTCAAGTTCGTGTAACGCTTTAAAAGGTAAGTACGCATTTATTCAACTCAGCACATAAATGTATCCCTGTTTGAATGTCGAGAAAAACATCGTCGTTTCTGATAAGTCATATTTCTATTTAGTTTTACGTTTTGCCATCGTATATCTGGTGTAAATTTACCAGACAAATGTAGGTCATTTTCACTTGACATAGATGATCCATGTGAAAGCGCGTTAAACGTTTCTGAAGAATCACACAACACCTCTTACTCTACGATTAGAACGTTGTTTACGAATTAAAAATGTTTCAATAGTCTGCAATATCGGCGATTTTAATGTTATTTGTCTTCTTTGTACATTTTTGAGCAATGTTGGGAAGTTGTAAATAATCCAGTTCTATGCAGCTTAAGAAAAAGTTGTTGTTAATTTTACGATAGAAGACAGTTTATTTCAAAAAGTTAAAATCTCATTCTCTAAGGGAGTCTCTTTAAGAAAATTGATGCATTTGTACATACTAGGGTGTTCGTTGAAATACTTGGGTGAGAAAGATGATCTAAAGTCTTGGAAATAAGTGCAATTCATGTAAAGTGGTACTCATCGACAATGTCAAGTATTCATTCAAAGCGTATATATATCTATAAATTTGAATTAAATACCAAACTCTTCGTTTATCATTTGTGAATGGGTGAGCTTGAATTGAATACACCCGGATCTCTCGGACATCAAGTATGTTAGTAATTAGTTGATTCGTTCTTTGTGGCTTATCTAAGATATCTTGAATTTTTGTCCAGAGCTATGCTTTCTGCACAACAACGTTGAGATCCCGTACATAGAAATCCGACACCCTGACATAAAGCTATCTCCAGAAACGATTCCAGAAAAGTACTGCGACCTGTTTGCGTTAGATCCGAACATCTGGTACAGGAGTACATACAATATGACAACACATGTCGTCCAGCCGCAAGGATGTGGTACCAAATATCCAATATGGCTTAATGGTAACGTAATAAGAATACGTCCTTTTTTCATGACTTTGTCCAGGTCAAACACTATGGCTTTTAAGTTGCGGTTTTTTTTTTATAATTGGAACATGTTTTAACAAATATGTTGAAAACGTTGTGCAGTTGTCTAGTAATGGTTTTCGCATCAGTTCGCAAACAAGGAAACAGTAAACTAAAAGATTATATGTTTAAGACCAGAATAAAATTCCTGAAAAGGCAGCTAAGCAATTATAAGGATAGATAGAGATAAAAATTTCGATTTATATCAGGCACAATACCGGGGCCTACAGACGGAACTGTATCCCGTACTGCCTGTGTTCGTGGGTTGTTTGAAGAATGCGAGTTGACCTACACCGTACAGATCAAAAACTGCAAAAACTACACAGTCTATTGCTTCCCAAGCGTGCCCGATAACTGTTACCAAAGATATTGTTTTGGTAAGTGGCTTTTCGATCAAATCTGTTCACATTATAACGGTTTGGAATATGATACATGTATGGTTTCGAAAAAGTAATTGGAATATGACGTTTGGTGTAAGGTTCGGTCACCTTATACATGTACGATATACATATCATGATTATAACTATTCCAACACAGAAATAGTACTCGTGTGTCGCGTAACTTTCCATACTTCGTCGATTATACTTGAGTACACGGTTATATTCAAACTAAACTCACTTGTGTACCGACGTCAGTCTATAAACATTTATCTAAACAATGAATTACATGTAAACCATCATGAAATACGAACTATGATTCATAATTTTTCGCACCATTTCAAGTTCTGGAATCGGAATGGCGTCATGCAAACAAGACAAAATATGAAGTCACGTTCAAGATATTAAAACGCACAGGGATTCATCAAAATATACTGTAAAGACGAATAATGGGTTTAAAACAAGCGAAAACTCGAATATGCCGATGTGTGTCGCCATTAACAGACCGACACATACTTTTCGACGTTCATCACTTTTTGTTCTTGTAGATACCGATCGAAAATCTTCTACAACACCACCAACAACACGTGTAAGGACGACCTCTGCTCCGAGAATATCTTCAACTTCTTACACAACAACAACAACTTCATCCAAAGACTGTTATAAGAAGTGTCCTGACTGCTCTGCTCAAGGATTCTGTACGTTTTGTACAATTTATCGCTTGTGCTGTATTTGTTCTTTGCAAGTATGTCGGATCAGCTGGCGTTAGTACTCTTTTGAGTACAAATCAAAAGTATTTGGTCGAAATGAAACGTTTGTATCTTTATCCAATAAGTAAAAATACTAGCATATTGGCACATAATCTGTGTTTCGTCGCAACGCCTTTAGAAATTGAAATTCTTGTTCTTTTTTTAGTTAGCTCGAATACTCGACTGAATTGCGCTCTACTAGTTACCCGGACGTCTATGTATGCGTCGCGGTCGGCGTCACACCTTGGTTAAATTCTTACAAGCAAGATTTTATCTTACTGCTATATGGAACAGATTGATACTTAAAACATGTGTTCAATGTCATAATCTAAGGTCATTGACCACGTTTCATATCTCTTGTTTCTCATAAACTACTATGGGGAGATGAATGGGACTTTATACGTGGAAGAAGGGTCATAAGGTCTTGTAAGTAATCAAGTGCAATTACTCTTGCTATTGATCTAAAGCGAATTATACCAGTTTCTGTTCGAAGAAAATCTTGGTATAAGTTCTGTGTTCTGTATTATGAACAGCTCTTGTGTATATACCCCTTAGAACTACGTTTATATTGTTCGATTGTTCTTTCCAGAAACAAAGTTAGTAGAGACAGAAGGCTTACTCAAGGGAAAGCGATGTTTAGAAAATGAATCCTCAAACAGTAAATAACGGATCGATAGAGCTTTAAAATATTATATTTTATTTATTCCTTCACTTCATATTCAATGAACTAAAATCTTCACGCATAATTTTCAAGGATATCTCAATAAAAAGCGACAATGCTCGTGATTTAAAATGTTTACCACTTCAGTAACCATATTTTGCTTGACTTAAGTTTCAATTCTCTGTCATGCCGGTCTGTTCCAGCTTCAGTAATTTGCACCTTCGTTTTATAGGTCCGTGTCACTGAACAGATATTGAAAAATAAAAACAATTTGAATTGTCTGATCACTTAGTTTTCATGAACACTGATAACTCGTCTTACAGATCTTAACTAAAACCTGTGGACTTTTACGCACTAGATCATATACGTTTCCTTGGAATTGGACGTGTAGGAACATTCGAGCTCAACGTACTTTAAACATAAAATGGTTCTGCTGCATTACTGACAAACATATGCAGGCGAGGTTTGCATTCAAGAACATGAAACTGCACACCTCGTAAGTAAGTCAACCTTAGAAAAACTGCAGAATAAGTAAATGTGAACCAGCTACAACACGAGATACTTTTAAAAGTCGTAAGCAATACTTATTTGCTGTGAAATTCAAATATATAAAAGTCATTTTTGTGAACTGTCAAAAACTTATAATTTCTGTCTTGTGTCAATTTTGCTGAAAGGTATTAAATAATAATGTTACATTAACATGTGACAATGCACTTCTATTTCTTTTCAGTCGACAACTCCCTGGCCGTGTTCCTGGTAACGCTCGGCACCTGTACGATTGTGTTTGGTGTAACTATGGTTACTATGTTGTATCTCATCAGAAGGTATTATGATCTAGTTCTAAGAATGTGTAATCGATACTTGAATGCTTTGATATAGACTGATTTATGACAGGATAAAGATCCATTAAGTTTAGATGATGGTTCACTTGATTTATAAGCAGATGCTGTTGTTTTACGATAAAAATACTCTCAGATTAAGAATTAAACTGGTATTTTAGAAAAGGCTTTGATAAATCCCTATTGTACAATTCACCGTAATGGACTGCTATAGAAAGTTCACTGCACTAAGAAAAGAATTAATATCAATTCAACAAATAATTTTATAACTAAAGAATATCATTCACAGTCGATGCTCGAAATGATAGTTTATCACATATTTGCGGCCAGCATTGGTTTTGGTGTTGAAACAAGCGATAAAATGTCATTCTTTCTTTCCACAAGTAAAAAATTTAGATGCAAATATGCCTACGTGCACATGTCATTTTATCCAAACTTCTGATTTCAGTTGAAGAGATGTCCTTTTTATTGCTCCCTTTTCATTAGATCTTTTTTTCGTAACTATGCAAGCGGACACTAAATTACTTTGACTAAAGAAACATGAAAGCTAAGCCATCATAAACCAACTTCTTTAGATTTCATCATATACTCGTATATACATATACATCATGATGCAGTGCTGCCATCTTGATTGCTTGTCTTTTCCTTGACCATGTAGCCATTTTGTCAATTTCATATTGTTTGTTTGTCTTTCCTTCCTTATGGTCCATTTCAAGTGAATATACATGTAACTGTATTGTACATTTATTTGATGAAATGCCATTCTAACAGATAAGCGATATAAAGATTAAGATTTTAATGAAGTCATCGAATGCCTTTCAATCTGATTTGATTAAGACAACAATTCGAGTATGTTAATTTGATACTAAAATGCCTGACGAATTCCACAGAGAAAAGAAATGATTATAAAGAGCTTGTTTTCCCAAATCCCATGTATGTCTATGAATCCATAGATCTGTTAAAGCATATTTTGTTATTCTAATATACGTCTCCGTTAAAGAAATCCCAATTGTTTTGAATTTATTTCGTTAATCTTATTCTAAATAAAGATTATTTGTATATTCCATTTTGCAGGAAAGTTTTCTCTGAAGCCAAGTACGCTAATCAAACCAAGAATAGGTATATACAAAATTATGATTACTTAGAGCTTTCATTTATTTGTTCATATGTTGATTGCAGGTGGAGAGTCAGTCTTGAAAACCATTGCAACAAAAGAAATTATTCTCATGACACTTAAGTTTTTAGGTGTAAAGATCTTTCGTTTATCGTGTCATTCTTTCATAATTTCTAAAAAAATACGTTTTATTCTTTCTTAGATATGGTAGTTGATGTGACGAAACATTGTCAATATTTTACATTTCCAGTGTTTTAATTCACTTTTATATTTTAGAGCCACTATAGTACTTCATCCTCAACTGTCGATGTGTCCTTATGGTCCAAATAAAATGGCAAACAACAACTAAAAAAGTATAAAAGTATATTTCTTAAGATATTACGTAGAACGATTGTGACGAAGAGACAATTTTGTTTTCCTATGGAGCAGTTCGTCAATTTTATCACATATCTTTATGCATATATTTCTTTTCAAACAGTACGAATCAGGTTGAAATGACGGTCCCAGAGGAGCAGCCGTACGCAACGTGAGTATTTCCAAGAACGAAATAATGCTAGTCTGTCATGGATTTCATCCGAGACGGTCTTTCTGCCAATATTTGAAATGTTATCTTAAAAACATTGATTTACGTTAGTAGTACAAAATGTTCTGCTTCAAATTGTTTTCTTTACAAAACATTGATAACTTAAAACTTTCATTCATTTGTTACCACATATGTGAAGAATTAGTGTTGGAAATCATTAAGACAACAAAAGATCTTGCTCAAAACGGCGACGTTCCTTTCAAGATACATAAAGTTTCAGTGTGTAGTGATCTTTTGTTTAGATTATCATTTGTTTTCATAATTTCTGACAAAATACTTTTTTTTTCTAAAATACGACAGTCAATGTGAAATATTGTTAATAATCTATATATTCAGTGCATTGGTTTACTGCTTATATTTTAGAGCCTCTCAATAGTATTTCATCCTTAGCTGTCGGTGTAACATTATGTAGTTGAAAGCTCAAACCATTCCTTGTTTGGAATTGACAGGTCCTAATTAAACGCAACAGTTAACAACAACTAAAATACTTTAAAGAGTATATTTCTTGAATTATTACGCAGAATCATTGTGTAAAGGAGTTAATACTTTCCTATGGAGCAGTTCATCAATTTATCACGGTTGATCCTAAAATCGTGATATTTTCACTTTAGATCCTACAGTCGTCAATCTTTCACAGTAGATCCTATAGTCGTTAATTTGTCGCAGTGGATCCTAAAGTTATTAACCCTTAACATCCTGATTAATCTTCTTAAAATAGATTTTTGTGTCATCTGCTTTCCCAAACCTTAAATAGCTGCTTGATATTGTAGACCAAAGATGCCCAGAGAAGCAAACAGGTTATATCACAGGCCAGCCGCCAATTGTTTTGGCGGCTGGCCTGAATATAACCTGTTTGCATATGCATGAAGTCGGTTCCAGCACTATAAGGGTTAATTATTACAGCGGATCCTGAAGTCTAAAAGAACAAAAGTAGTCAATTTAAGCGTTTGCTTCGATACCACATAGGTCGTGGGTACATGTACGATTGTTTCAAAGAATTGTGGAATTCAACTTGATTCAGTATTTACAACGTCCGAACAAACGAGCGTAGACATGTCTAACTTTAACTTTAATTATTGGTAACAAGCTTTAACATATTGCTGTCATACCTCTGTAATTCTTTTTGTAAGAAAACGTGTACATCTTTATTCATTTTATTTTCCAAACAGTATGAATCGGATTGATATGACAGTCCCAGAGGAGCAGCAATCTAACTTTAACTTTAATTATTGGTAACAAGCTTTAACATATTGCTGTCATACCTTTGTAATTCTTTTTGTAAGAAAACGTGTACATCTTTATTCATTTTATTTTCCAAACAGTATGAATCGGATTGATATGACAGTCCCAGAGGAGCAGCAATATACACAGTTAGACTTCCCGGAAAACAAATGAAACGAGTCGATAATTGGTTCCATTGGAGAATGTCGTCCTGCCGATGTTTGAAATCCCATCTTAAATTCTTTGAATTACATTAGAAGTACCAAACGTGCTTCTTCGTTATTAGCATTAATTAACAAAACAAAGAGACAAAACTGTGGAAATGAAAAGAAAATCCCAAACAGCTGTTTGGTTTGTATAAATGATTTTTAAAACCAATCTTTAGCTTGCATTTGCATGTTTACAACATTTTGTCTAAACATTGTTTTTCGTTTCTCATAAAAGGATTAACTTAGACGCGATCCGAACATGAGTCATATCTGCTAAATCTGTATCACACTTTTAAACGAATAACCATTTTTCATTTACAAGAACGAATTAACCTTTGAGATTCATGGGCTTCCACAATTCCCTAAAGTCAGGAGCAAGGTTACACTTCTATGTGACACAAGCTCCATGTAAAGAGTCAATTCTTTTTAGAATATTGGTTTGTATCGAGAACATTGTTAGAAAACTTACTTGCGTTGTACATAAGATGAAATTTTATTAAACAGTAATGAGTAGATTTGAGTTTTCTTATTTGAATACCATAAAAGCGGAGGAGTCTTTTGGTAAGAACATATTTGTTTCATTGTATTTCTTATTGATTGGATCAAAATATTCTGTAATAGTATTTATCTTTTCTGGCGATCTTTTGTTATCTAGATAAGAAGCCTAGGATAATAGGAAATAATAGTAAAACATACAACATACGTCATTTTTTTCATATAATATCTGAAAAAAGCAAACGACGCCCAGCTGAAAATATATAAATTTGTTTAAAACTGTGATAAAATCGAACATTTAACCAATCTTGATTTAAAAGCAACATATTAATTGGTCGCTTGGCGCCTGTCGTAATGATAGAAGTTTTGAGGTACTTGGTATTATCAGCGAAAAGTGTCTCATAAGCTCAACTGGCTGGCCCTTTTGATAGGGGGGACACTCTAATAAACAAACCTTTACCATGCATATTCAATATTCTTATATTCCTATTGCATCAACTAATATGGACGCATTTGTCATCATAGTTTATTTCAAAGGGCACCACATGACCTAATATTCCACCTGGGTGTCTCAAGTCAGAACCTCACTAGCGACCTCTGATTTTTGTTTGGATGTACTTAAGACATTCAAAAGCTTTAGTCTGGTGCTGTTGAAATTAAAGATATCAGTATTAAAATAACTAGAATACTTTTTACATCGCTTTTAACCCTTCCAGAATTGTTAATCATTTAAATCACGTTCGGCACTTTGATGAAACAAGGGGGAGAGATGGAGATTACATCAACTATTTCCACTAGTTCTTCTACATATACACTCCAGTACCGAGGAACTGTTAATGTGAACTATATGGTCTGCTTTGGCGTAGGGATACAAAACCGTACTTGTTCATTTCTCGATAGTGGGCGTATTCACCCTGGAATATTTGATGTCTTATTTGTCTAGGGCTATTTCAATGTGTACAAACATAAATAAAGTAAGGAAATTGCAATAAAGCAAACTTCAAGAAACTAATCCGTCTTAAGGTCATTTTCTACAGATTTATGAGAAAAAATTATTTCATCGAGTTATCTTAATTTTTGATCTGTTACTAAAAATCATATTGTGAATTCAAAAATGGAAAGAAAGATGCAGGTCGACGAGTTAGTTTCTTTGTAAAAGTGGGAATTTCCATGGTAACCATTTAGGGCAAAAATGTCAAACTGACCATACCATCTTCAAAGGTAATAAGATAATTTTTGGAAGGTTTATTAACACAAAAATCATACATTCAATACTTTATAATTCAATGGTACTTTGAATCATTACAATCTGAACTTTTTTTGTAATCCAAATCAGTTTTTCAAATATTTATTTTCGGCAAAAAACAATGAAAATTGAAATCTATATTAGATTGAATTGAGGATATTTAAAATTTCCTTTCATATAATTATCTTATTTTTCAGTATGTGAAGAACAAATTCAATCTTGAAATAAAAAAAATTAAAGTAAATGTTGACGAGTTTTTCTGTAAAATGACAATTTCTATAGTAACCGTATTTGAAAAACGTTTGAAAAATAGAAGCTGGGGGCTTTGTATGCATGAAAAATATATACATGTATTATCTTTGATAACCATTTATTGCAGACAGTAAACTTCACGCGAATACAAACGTCTATCTGACTCGTCAACATATTTTTTTTTTGCATTTTATATTTCAGGATTCAAATCTACTTCAAAACAGAAAAATAAGAAAATTCTATGAATGGAATTTTACGATATCTTCTTTTTTTTGCAATATACATATCAATGTTCATTGTTTTTTGTCGAGTACAAAATTCTGAAAAAGTGATTCGGATTACAATAACTGTTCAGATTGTAATCAATTAATATAACTTCATATCATAAAGTATTGCATGTATTAATTCGTGTTTTTTGTGTGTGTTAATAAACCATCTAGAAATCATCTTATTGCCTTTGTAGATGGCATAGTCATTTTGACATTTTTACCCCAAACGGTTAACATGGAAACTGTCATTTTACAAAAAGTCTAACTCGTCTAATTACACTTTTCTTTTCATTTTTGAATTCACTATAACATTTTGAATAACATATCAAATATTTGGAAATTTCTTTGAAAGGGTTATTTTGTTATAAAACTATAGAAAATGTCCTTAAGAGTAGACTGAAAAGAAACATTGAAATTTGGAGAGACATTGGTAGTGATGAGTTTTGGATTACTGGTTATAAAATCTCATTTTGCAAATTAGCCAGCAGTTCTTGTTCAGATGATAACAGGTCGGTGAATAGTGAGAGTACATGCGTTTTCGAGGCAATTCGTGATTTATTAGCAAAAGGGTTTGATAACAAAATGCAAGGAAATACTCACAGCTGTAAATTCGTTGTATGTATCTGTCCAGAATATTCGTAATAGAAGGTTGTTTCTTGATTTAAGATTAGTCAATTTACATATTTTGAAACAGTCCGTCAAAAATGAGGATTTGTCCCTGCAAGAAAACTGTTGGGTGATTATATTCGAGATTCATTCAGCGTATCACGTCATCGATATGTATCCTCCACATACGGAATTCCATGGGTTTTCCTGGGTCATGCAGAATGGTGACGTCACATGTTACATATTCTAAGTTCTTCCCTTGTTCAATGGTTGCCTAGATAACTGAATGAAAAGGCCGATTACTTTTCAAAGATCTTTGGAGTGTTGATATGCGGATTTCGGATGAAACTTTCTATCTTATTATACATAAATGAAGTTGTCCTGATATAAATTATTTCGCTTGCGAAAACCTTCCAAGATTTCATCATTTTTAATCACGTCTTTGGTGTAAGGTCGCATTTAGGTGTAGATGCTTTTACATATAGGCCATGAGCCAAAAACACTTTTGCTCCCCCCAGGGGGAATTTGAAGGTTATGTTTTTCTTGAACCTTGGGATATAGGGCATAATCAGACGAAAGATTGCAAAGTTCCGTTGGGGCTTTACGGACTTTGAAGATGGGCTTATCAGTAAATTATAGCCTATATGAGAAAATCTTTAAAACTATTTTCCTCTCGATTCATAAGGCCTAGAGCTTTGATATTTGGTATGAAGCATCGTATAATAGTCCTCTAACAAGTTTGTTAAAATCATGACCCCGCCATCGGGGTTTATCAGTTTTACATTGACATAATTTTGTTTAAAAAGGTTTAAACATCTTCGTTTTCTTAAGATCGATTTGAGCTAGAGCTCTGATTTTTGGTATGTAACATCATCTATTAGTCCTCTTCAAATTCTGATAAGATGGTGACCTTTCGGCGTAAAATGGCTCCGCCCTGGGGGCTTATCAGTTTAACATAAGTTTAACATAGCCTTATATATGAAAATATTTAAAAATCTTTTTCTCTGAAGACATAAGGCATAGAGCCTTGATATTTGGTATGAAACATTATATTCCGGTTCTCTACCAAGCGTGTTACAATCATGATCACTGGGCCAAAAATGGTCCCGCCCTAGGGGCTTATCAGTTTTACATTGCCTTAATTATGTTGAAAAAGGTTGAAACATTTTCGTCTTCTTAAGATCCATTTGAGCTAGAGCTCTGCTTTTTGGTTTGTCGCATTATCGATTAGTCCTCTTCAAATTTTGATAAGATGATGACCTTTGGGCCTTAAATGACCCTGCCCTAGGGGCTTATCAGTTTAACCCAGCCTTATATAGGAAAATATTTAAAAAATCTTTTTCTCTCAAGCCATAAGGCCTAGAGCTTTGATATTTGGTGTGAAACATCATCTACTGGTCCTCTACCAAGCTCGTTTGAATCATGAGAATTGGGCTAAAAATGGCCCCACCCCAGAGGTTTATCAGTTTTACATTGTCTTAATTATGTAGAAAAAGGTTTAAAAAACTTCGTTTTCTAAAGTTTTTTTTGACCTAGAGTTTTAATTTTTGGTAAGTAGCATTATATATTAGTCCTCTTCAAATTTTGATAAACTGATGACCTTTCGGCCTTAAATGGTCCCGCCCTAGGGGCTTATCAGTTTAACATAGCCTTATATAGGAAAATATTTAAAAATCTTTTTCTCTAGAGCCATAAGGCCTAGAGCTTTGATATTTGGTGTGAAACATCATCTACTGGTCCTCTACCAAGCTTGTTAAAATCATGACCCCTGGGCCAAAAATGGTCCCGCCCTATTGACTTATCAGTTTTACATTGCCTTTATTGTATAGAAAAAGGTTTAAACATCTTCTTCTTAAGGTTCAGTTGACCTAGAGTTTTGATATTTGGTATGTAGCATCATCGATTGGTACTCTGCAAATTTTGATAGGATGATAACCTTTCGGCCTTAAATTGCCCTGTCCCTTGGGCTTATCGGTTTAACAAAGCCTTGTAAAGGACAATATTTTAAAATCTTCTTTACTTGAGCCATAAGGCCGTACGCTTTGGTATTTGGCTTGTAGCATCATTTTCTGATCCTCTGCCAAAGTTGTTCATATCATGACCACGGGGTTTTAAATGGCCCTGCCCTAGGTGGCTTAGCAATTTTAGATAGACGTATATAATAAAATATTTAGATATTTCTGGAGCCACATTGCCTAGGGCTTTGATATTTGGTATGTAGCATCAACTTCTGGTCCTCTAAAATTTGTTCAATTCATGACCTCTTGGCCGACAATGTTCATACCCTATGGGCTTATCAGTTATAAATGGCAGTATGTAAGAAATCTTTAATAATCTTCTTCTTTTGAGCAATATTTCCCAGAGCTTTGATAATTTGTATGTAGCATCATCTACTGGTCCTCTACTTAGATTTTTTCAATCATGACCGCTTGGCCTTTCATGGCCTGTTTATTAGGGGTTTATTAGTTATAAATAGCAGTTCACAAGAAAATCTTTAATTATCTTCACGTCGACATTCTTTAGACAGCCTTTTTGAGACTGTCTATATAATTGTTTAATTGATTATTTCCTTTCTGAAAGAGATTGGAATTTACAATTTAAATCATGACCCCTGGCCCAGCATGGCCCACCCGACATGTAGCTGCATATCAGTTTTACATAGGAGTATATAAGAAAAACTTTATAAATCTTCATCACTCTTGTTGTCCTCTATCAATATTGTTCAAGGCATAACACCTGGGGATTAAACCCCTCAGGCATATCAGTTTTACATAAACGTAAGTAAGAAAATAATAAAAGAAATTCTCCTCAGCAGTCAAAAACTTAACTGAACAACTGGCATCATTGATGTTTTGTTCCGTAATTTTCAACATCCAGGTTTTTGGGCAGGTAACATGTCAAATCGTCTAGACTGTATTGAGTAATTGTAAATCACTATCTTTTTTTCTGGTTCTTTGCTTGAAATAATTTCACATTTAGATGATATTGGCTTGGATAAAGGATAAAAGTAACTTTATAATTATCCCACATTCGCAGATAATGATAGAGTGTGCTTGCAAAATTTCAGGAAGGCGTTTTTGTCTAGCTATATGATTGTTTCAACCCTGGAACCATAGAATCAATTGTTGCTGTATTTTAACTGAATGACTGTTTAAATGGCAAAAAACATATATCTGGGCACTTGTATTAAACTAGTATTAGCATCAATTATTACTAAAATAGGGAGGGACAACGGGTCATGAATGAATAACATATTGAAGATTTTCAAACATTTGCTTTTGGGCAGTTTTTAGCTTGGCTATTTTTTGTTTTTTTAACAAACTTAGTGGAAGACCACAAAAGCATGCTACACTATACTCAATATAAAATCAAGGCTAATTGGCTGCAGAGGAGAAGACTTATAAAGATGTTCTTATGTGTATTTGCGTTGAATTGCTATGTCCCTGGCGTGAGGTGGGGAGCCATTTTATGCCCAGGTGTCATAATTTGATCAATGTTGATAGGGAACAACAAGAAAGACGATGATTTTTTAATATTTTCTTATATACTGCTATGTTAAACTGATATTAGCAGCTAGGGCGGAGCCATGTTAGGCCAGGGGGTCATGATTTAAATAAACTTCGTAGAGGAACAGTAGATGATGCTACATACCAAACATCAAGGCTCTAGGCAATATGGCTCCAGAAAATTGAAAATACTTTTTTATATAAGGCTATCCAAAACTGATAAGCCCCTAGGGCGGGGCCATTTTAAATCCGAGGGTCATAATGTGAACAGATTTGGCAAAAGACCTTAATGTGATGCTGCATACCAAATATCAAAGCGTAGGCCTTATCACTCCAGAAGAGAAGATCTTTAGATATTTTCCCATATAAGGCTAAATTAAATTGATAAGCCCCCATGCAGGGCAATTAAAGGCCCAAAGGTCATCATCTTATCAAAATTTAAAGAAGGACCAATAAATAATGCTACTTACCAAAAATCAAAACTCCATGTCATATGGATATTAAGAAAACAAAGATGAAACAAAAAAAATAACATATTTAAGGCAATGTAAAACTGATAAGCCCCTAGGGCGGGGCCATTTTTGGCCCAGCAATAATGATTTTAACAAGCTTGGTGGAAGACTAGTAGATGATGTTTTGTACCAAATATCAAAGCTCTATGCCTCATTGCTCTTGAGAAAAGGATTTTTAAATATTTTCCTATATAAGGCTTTGTTAAACTGATAAGCCCCTAGGGCGAGGCCATTTAAGCCCAAAGGTCATCAGTTTATCAAAATTTGAAGAAGACTAATAGATAATGGTACATACCAAAAATTAAAACTCTAGGTCAAATCGATCTTAAGAAAACGAAGATTTCTAAACCTTTTTCTACATAATTAAGGCAATGTTAAACTGATAAGCCCCTAGGGCGGGGCCATTTTTGGCCCAGCGGTCATGATATGAACAAACTTGGTAGAGGACGAGTAGATGATGTTACATACCAAATATCAAAGCCCTAGAACTTATGGAGAAGATTTTTAAAGCTTTTCTCATATAGGCTATATATTGCTGATAAGCCCATTTTCAAAGTCCCATAACACCGTAAAGCCCCAACGGAACTTTGCAATCTTTCGTCTGCTTATGCCCCATAGCTAGAGGGTCAAGAGAAACATAACCTTCAAAATACCCCCCGGGGGGGGGGGGGGAGCAGGGCCTTTTCTGGCTCAAAGTCTTACATGGCTGGAGCTCGGGATTCGGACTTTACGTTCCACCCATTTATTTAGTACTTAAAGTACTAAAAAAATTAGATTAAAATCATACAAGGGGTGTTCTTCTTGTTCCTGAGTGGAAGTCCGCAAGTAATTTGCCTTTGGTTGGTGAAAATGATAATTACTTCAACTATATTGCTGAAAGTGTATATTTACCTACAGTATTGTTTTGTTTACCTTGTAAAAATCAGAGATAAGGCTATCTATGTCTCTATAGAAATAGACCAGGGATCTTTCGAATAATTATCTGAAATACAGAATTGTGGCTATGGTGGTCGATTTCTCCGTTAAGTTACACATCAATTAGAAGGGACTTCCCTTGTCATGAATGTGGAAGAGAGTGAAAGTCGGGGAAAGGACTCTACAACCAAAGAAGACGATGGTTATCCTCTCGAGACTAATCCGTAGTCTTTAAGACTGAAGGAAGCCAGCAGCAACAGCAATTAGAAGGGAGATAGGGCGTACTTAGTATTCCATAAGAGAATAGTATTTACCTCCCTTATATCAAGATAATCGTTTAGAGGTGAAAGAACGCATTCATTCAAGGTTCTGTTTTTGATAGATGTTTCGTCTTACTTCTTTGTAGATCAGGATGGTACCTTTTGTAAAATGTAAAACGTACTTACAAAATGATTGATCAATGATATACATATCGAATATTTATTAAGTTATTGATGTCTTCTTTTGGAGGTATTAAAGGGAGATAAATGCTTAATATATGTTCAACAAAAGTGAATTTGTTGCCTCCCATTGTAAAAAGCCATATATCCGGGGATATGACTTAGTTATTGATGATTTGATTATAAATTCTTGTTTTATACAACTGTTTTTCCCCAGAGATATGAAGATGAGTTAACTGATGTCGAACTGCCTGCCCGGGACGTTGGGGGACAGGCAGTCCTCATTACCAATGTTACGACAGGGGACTCTATATATGTAACAGGGAAACTGTGAAATCAGGGGATTTCGTGAAATCCCTAAAAATGTCAGGGATTTCACGAAATCCCTGAAAATTGAGAGGTCATATTACACAGTTTCACTGACGACCATATGATTGGATTCAGGGAAGTAGTGAAATATAATGATACTATAAAAGTTTTATAGATAATTGTTCATTTTCACTTTTAGACTTATGTAAACTTTTACATTAGTATAAAAAAAATATTTTTCATTATCTTTCATATTTTGATTTACTTATTTATTTAAATTTTGAAAGCTTAATATATATTTTCTTCTTTTTCGTAAGTAAAACATGTGATCAAGTTTAAACAGTAAATTATCTTAAATAAATGAGTTTATTAGAATAAAAATCATTGAAAATGATAATTTGAGATTTTTGAAAATTGAAGTAAAGGATTTAAGTTTTATTTCTTACAGAAGTAACAGTCAATGCAGCGTAAGTGATTTTATTTTCATTTGTTTTTACACCTCTCTTTGAAATTTCTCTTTCAAACTATAAACATTATTAGTTTGAAATAATTGATTGCTTGATAAGGTTTAAGGTCCCTGCAGGCGTATTCTGCCCCCAGACAAGCTGGTTGCAGGCCTACTGTGGTGTGAAACGTGAATGAAATTAAAAAGTTTGAAATGTGACAGTAATCAACCAATTTATAGTACCCTTTACATTATTAATTCATTTTCACACTTTAAAATATCCTAAATTGCATTAAGACATGAATAAGTACAAGCTGTTCACAAGTTGATTATCCTGGCTTTTGATGTAGATACTTAAGAAGATTATTTGTCAAGTTTTATTTTATATATTAATGAAATCCTAAATATTATCCATTCAAACTCTTATCATTAATTCATTCATATTAAATTTCGATGACTTGTGGCTAAATGTTTTAAGTCGTTCACTTTATGAAGGACTTACAATAGTTTTGCACCAAGCCCTAGATTTAATTTATTACAATAATTATTTAGTTTACCTAATATGAAATTATTGGTGTAATACATAAGCAACTTAAAGTGGCTGAATTCATTGATAACCCCCTCCTCCTATTTCGTGTATTTACAGTCGTCGACAGTAAATAATAACTTTGCTGTATAAAAGGGTTAGTATCCATACTGTATGGAAGATATAACAGGGGGTTGGTTATAAGCAGGGGACACTTACCTGTCTAGTTATTGCATTGACCCGACAAATGTAGAGAGAAAATCACATCTAAGAGCCGTGTGTTTCATTAGGCACTTACACTTGTTTTGCTACGAACACGTTTTATTTGAATACAAAAATGTATTATTTTGAACTGAATATTTCTTTAAGCATACAATTAGTTTTAATTTAAATCATTCTTGTACTGAACATTTCTATAAAAAAATACAATTAGTATTCTTTTAATTCATTTTTGCACTTATTATGTTTTATAAGCAAACTTTGTATAATTCAATTCATTTTTGTATTGAATAATTTTGATTTATAAAGCCACTGATAATAGTCATTTGTTTGTGAAAAAAATGTCTAAAAATATTAAAATGTTTATATTTACTTATTGTTATTCTTATCTTTAATTCCACTAACAATTTCTTCATAAGCAAAATAGTTTGAAACAAAAAGGTTAAGGATAAGTTTGAAAAAAATTTCAGGGATTTCGTGAAATACAGGACGACTTTTTTTTAGGGATTTCGTGAAATCCCTGATATTTTTAGGGATTTCACGAAATGAGTGAATTAGGGATTTCATGAAATCGCTGAAATTTTCAGGGATTTCACGAAATCCCTGATTTCACAGTTTCCCTGTAACACATATATGTTCATTAAATTCTTATGAGCAAGGCTTCAAAAGGAAGAGAAAATAGACTGTCTTTAATGTTCTAAAGATAAATGTACCTGGCCTGCGAACGTTTTACATGTAGCTCTGTTTTTATCAACATTAATTCAATTATGCACGATACCCAGTCTAGTAGTAAACGCTTTTTATAGCATTAAGTTGTTACATGACATTCTAGACTATAAATCACTGGGTGATTCCAAACTCGTGGTCAATGTTTTAAATGCGGGAACGTTGCATTAGAACGGGTACACCGGATTCCAACACGCCGCAATCCAGAACGCACTTACCCTCGTCCTATAGTCGCAAAATTTTCGCTCTTTAAAGACCGAGAAGAAGTTCGACGCTCCGGATATAAACTAAAGGGGAGGAAATTTGGTATCAACGAACAATTCCCGGAAGAGATTGAAACGAGACGTCGTGCAATCTACCCTCTCATGCGGCAATTCCGACGTGAGAACAAACGGTGTTTACTGGTACGAGACAGGTTGTTCGTCGACGGTAAGGAAGTAAGAGCCAGCGAGTTTGATACCACAGAGGGAAACAATAACCAATTCCAACAACATAGAAATAGACAATATCCTGTCCGGGAAAAAACGTATCGTCAAGACCCAGCTCGCCCAGCTGCATCGAAATATACACCCCAATACACGCACCTGTAGGGGTGCCGTGATGGACTATTATATTCTTGCCTTAATGTTTGTGGCTTAACTGCTAAACTGAATATCCCTGAATTCGTTACCCTTGTTAAATCTGTTGATATATTTTCTTGTTTCGAAACTCACTGTGATGAGTTTGATGAAATTAATATCGATAATCATGATTGCTATCTTAAAAACCGCTCCCAAAAAACGTCAAAACGGTCAGGTGGTATAGCAACTTTCATTAAGAAAGATGTTTCAAAGTTTTTCACTATTATTGCAACTGAATGCGAATATGTACAATGGTTTAAGTTATCAGGAACTATGTTTAATATTGAAGAAGACGTTATATTTGGGGCAGTTTATGTACCGCCTGAAAATTCAAAATATCAAAATCAAAATTTCTTAGATATGTTTTATGCTGAGATCGAAAACTTTAACTCCGATGATAAGTACGTTATTCTACTAGGAGACTTTAATGCACGAACTTCAAACATCCCTGATATCGCAGACGTAGACCAAAGTTTATTTAATTCGATAAATACGGACACTTCTGCGATATTCGAGAGTGATGTACGTGAACATATGCGACGTAAAAATATGTGTTTTGAGCGCTGTTCTCAAGATAGTAACGTTAACCGGCTTGGTAGAATACTCTTAGATTTCTGCCGTTGTAATAATTTTGTAATAATGAATGGTAGATCATTTTCTGACAAAGCCGGAAAACTTACATGTAAAGATAAATCAGTTATCGATTATGCAGTAGCATCATGTGAAGCAATTTCATTATTTTAAGATTTCAATGTAAACGAGTTTTGTCCTCTCATCTCAGATATCCACTGTGGTCTGAACTTTATATTAAATATAGAACATCACAATGATAATCGCCTCGGTGAAAGAAAGGAGAAAATATGTAAATGGGATAACACAAAAAACACGATTTTGCAAACAACATAAACAGGAGCATTATAGAAGAAGCACTACAAAAGCTTGATTTAAATGATGACGCTTTAAACCAAAACAAAATTAACGAAATAGTTAAAAATGTAGATTCTGCTCTAATAAACGCTGCACAGACAACGTTCGGAATATATAATCATTCCAAAGATGAAAATAAATGTAAAAGTAAACAAAATGCTAAATGGTTTAATGAAGACTGCAAAGCAGCCATATTAAGATATCACAGATGTAAACGTACACATAGATCTGTTAAAAGCAATAATTCAAAATCTGAGATGATGCAAGCATCAAAACAATATAAAACTATCATAAGAAAATCTATTGTAACACATAAAAGAAACATACGAAACAAAATAAAAAGCATGAGAAGTAACTCCCCAAAGGAATACTGGAATTATATAAACAGTTTAAATACAAAGAATAAACAAACTGATATCAATCCTGACTTATTCTTTGATTTTTTTTAAAAATTTGAATGCTGACAATAACAAAACAAATGAAACCACCGTTGCTGACTTTCCAAATATACATATTGACCACAACCTTAATGATGAAATCAGTATTGCTGAAATCAAAGTATGCATAAATAATCTCAGGTCCGGTAAAGCTACCGGTCTGGATGATATTGCAAATGAATACATCAAAGCTTCATGTGACATTCTAATGCCATTTCTATACAAACCTTTTAATAAAATATTCTCTTCTGGTATCATACCAGAATCATGGCTGACTCGATCGATTATCCCAATATATAAAAATAAAGGGAACCAAGATGACCCACAAAATTATCGCCCAATTACACTACTGAGTTGTGTTGGAAAATTGTTTACTGCTATACTTAATAAAAGACTTACAGACTATTTGGAAAAAAATAATTTATTAAATAAAAACCAAGCAGGGTTTAGGAAAAAACACTCAACAGTTGATCAAATATTCGTCTTGCATACTTTAGCTGAAATTTGTAAACGTAAGAAAAAGAAACTTTTTTGTTGTTTTATTGATTTTCAAAAAGCATTCGACTCTGTATGGAGGATTGGTTTATGGAGTAAATTAGTGAGATAAAATATAAATGGCAAAATTTTACAGTTCATAAAAAACATGTATAACGGTATAAAATCCTGTATTTCTATTAATAATAACCAGTCAAATTTCTTCCCTTGCGCACGAGGTGTGCGCCAAGGTGAAAATCTGTCTCCTCTGTTGTTTTCTTTGTTTTTAAATGATCTAGAAAATTACCTTACTGTTCATAACAATGCATGTGTAACAATAGAAGACGATGCTCTTGATATGTTTTTAAAACTCGTAGTTATATTATATGCCGACGACACTGTAGTATTTGCAAACACTGAGGAGGACCTAGCATCTCTATTAAACACTTTTGAAGAATATTGCTCTCTATGGAAACTAGATATACATTTTGAGAAAACTAAAATAATGGTTTTTGGAGACAAATTTAGAAGGAAAAGAAATATCTCGGTTAATAGCCATCAAATTGAAATAGTAGATACTTTTAAATATTTGGGTATGGTTTTCTCAAAAAATAGGAATTTTGCAACAACAAAAAAACACATTGTTGAACAAGCTAGAAAGGGTCTGTATAGCCTATACAGAAAAATAAGAAATTTAGATTTAACACTTGATTGCCAACTTAAACTTTTTGACTCAACTATTTTACCAATTTTAACTTATGGCTACGAAGTTTGGGGTTTTTCAAATCTTAATATTATTGAAAAAGTCCATACAGACTTCATGAAACATATACTGCACGTCAAGCGTAGTACTCCCCACATCATGCTTTATGGTGATCTAGGTAGATACCCTGTCAGTATAATCATCAAAAAGAGATTAATTGGGTTCTGGTTCAGCATGATGTCAAACAATGCAAAACTTTCATCTATCTTGTATAACTTCATGTATTCTGATTTTGTTCATAAAGATGGTCAATATGGTTGGCTAGCACAAGTTAAATGTATATTAGATGATGAATGTGGTTTAAGCTACATATGGAATGACCAATATTTTGATGGTTCAAAAAGTGTACTGTTATCCCAAATCGAGAGAACTCTCAAAGACCAGTATCTACAAAGCTGGCATACACATGTTCTAGAATCAAATAAATGTTTTAACTACCGTATTTATAAAACTGAACATAAATATGAGCATTACTTCGATATATTATCACCATACTATGTACAAGTTTTTGTGAATTTCAGATTGTGTAACAATCACCTACCTATCGAAAAATCACGTTGGACAAATACCGATCGTACTGAAAGAAAATGTTACACTTGTATATCTGGCGAAATCGGTGACGAATATCATTATTTATTTAACTGTTCCCATTTCAACGACATACGCAAACAGTTAATCCCCCCAAAATATACAAAACATATAAATTGTCTCAGTTTTAGATCTTTAATGAACGAAAACAATGAAAATATACGCTACAAAACTGGCAAGTTTTTAGATACCATTATGAAAGAGTTTAAGGAACCATCTGGCAGGTAAAGAAGAAAGACTCTTATTGTTGCTTTGGAATTTGAAACATAGAATTATTTCTATGTACATGTATGTATGTGTGCGAGTATATATATGTATGTGTGTGTACGTGTGTGTACG
>OX401406.1:40818012-40828012 GCA_947846245.1 Cerastoderma edule
CTATCATGTTAAATGGTACGTTAAATACATCATTAACCATATTTTACTATCAATTCGTCGAGAAATTGCGTCTCCTTATACATGTTTTTGAGAAATGTTGAATCAATATAACGAATTGTAGATCTAGTTCTGGTATATACACATATTCTGTCTTTCATTGTTTTATAATTTACAACTGAGCTAGTACATGTACATAATGCTTGCCAACTGGGTGGTATGTCGTAAGCGTGATATCCAGACCTCTTTATACAGTGTAAGTAGTAATGTTTTATCAACTATGACATACGGGCTTACTGTAAAACCCATTAGCAATGGATAATTAAAATAGTATACAGAAAAGTCCTTGTTAGAACCAGGCGACCGTTTCGACACTCTTTTCAAATTGTTGAGATCGTATATCAAACCATATCTAAAACAAACAGTTAATATGATATTATGATGATGCTTTGTAAACGTAATCAGAATGTGAACGTTTCAGAAAGCTAGAATATGCATAGAAGAAAAAAGAGAGGTTTGAACATAGTGTTTATAGTGTTACCAAGAGAAAATAATAGAAAGGTTTATTTGTAGACAAGGGATTGGTCAATATATTGTGCTTTAACGAATAAACCATATGCAGATGATAATTGGCTTGTTAAGCATATTGCATGCTATTTTTCAGGTATCGTAACAATCACTTGATAGTAAGCCTGGGTCCATCCCAAAATGTATCTCACCTCTCACTCAACGAAAGTTTGGCGGAACGTCTAGGTGTCAAAGTAAGTTTGTCCCATTTCTATCACTACAAGAATGTAGTATGTGTTTAATGTCGGTGAATGATTCACGATCATTTTGCATTTAACAATCTACATACCACGACAACCATAAGCGTTGATTGGTTTCCGTTTCCGTAAGTGTATATACAAAATTATAAAACAGACACCATTGTTTCTTAAAGTTCTTGAAATACTTCATCAAGTACAATTACTTACATATTTAATCGTTTATGGACATACGCATCGTCTTTTATTTTGACGTTAACCTGGAAAGAACCTTTTTGTTAAACTAAGAAATTAAACAAAATTGCATTATTAATAGACATCAATAGACGCTATTTTTTTTCGCAAATAATCTGTTTGATTCGGTTAATCAATTCTGTCCTAACCCTTTCCCAAACAATACCTTTTCGACTATTCCAAATTGAAAGAGTTTGCAGACGACATTTGAAAATGTGATGAAATTGGAAAATAATCTTCTGATAGGGCAGAAAACATTGTGGAAAAAGGAAAAATTGCTCGTCAATATGTTTTCTTGAGTCGTTTGGTCAGACGTTGTTATTGTTTGGGAAAGGGTTAAACACATATACACAGGTTTATATACATATAACAAACAACAGAAGCAACATGTCGATCAAATTAATTTTCAAACACGGTGAGAAAATTCTCTTATGATAAGGTTTCAATCCGTCTCAGTTTCACAAAATTCATTTCTATGCATGATTCAGACACAAGAATCGCACATTAAAGAATACCGAATTTAGCATCAACAACAATTTACTATGTTAGTCTTTAAGGGGCAACAATCATCGGCATGGCCTAAAGACTGTCGAAAATATCTAAAACTAACGTCGGTCATCATATATTTCGGTTTGGAGTCGAAATCTTTTAAGATTAAAACAAGTCTGAAAAGTTGATTCCAATATGCGATTTTATTAAATGGAATGTGAGCGAGTTGATTCGAAGTTGTGTAATCGCAAAGCGTTGTGAAAAAGTTTTATTTCAATTTGCAACTCTTTTCCAAATCGGGTTGTGATACAGCATTACATTAATAGAGTAATCGTCTACATTTCTTCGCTAATTACATTCAAAAGAGTGGTCTCTTTGGTGTGTTGAATTCTGCACATGTTTTGTGATATAAGGCTGGAACTTTTACGTGTTTTTATTTCCCTTTTTTCCATTATAAAGTGTGTATCATAAAAGCGAAATTAAAATCAAACATGTATTTTTTGTTGTTCGTAAAAAATTGGCAAACTTTCAAGGAGAGGAACATGTACATCTTTTATCAACAAAAACATGGCAGAAATATGCATTTCATTATAACTATCAATCTTACAGCTATGCTCTTATGTCGTGAAATAAATGTAGTGTATTGATATTGCTATGAACTGAAAGTTCATTGTAGACACAAGAAAAAGAATATGACACATAGATAGAATTTGCTGAAACATGGCTTTAAGTCAGTAATTAATATCATGAACATTTGAAATTTGTGAAGAATATTTCCTTTATGTATAAATACGTGTCTAATTTCAGTTTTTAAACGCTGATATTTAGTTTGGGTTGGTATCTCAGATGACTTATCTATGGTTAATGAGTTAAGATTAAAAACTAAATTATGAAGCTTTGAAATGAAATTCCAGTTTCAATGCGGGGTCAGCGTTTCAGCTGATGAAGATGGATATCAAACATTGACGGAGTTCAGTGCCGAATATTTTGCGGGAATTAAGGTAAGTTATTTGATACACATGTTTAAATACAGTTATACTTGATTTTAGTTGGTTACTTTTATTAATGAAACAAAACATGACTTATATGTTTGAAACTTACTGAACCAAACGAATACGACCAAATTACGAAATTCAATGTCCGTTTGATTTCAGTTAACCCTCTCCCAAACAATAACGACATTTGACCACTTTGTTGCAGACGATTTTAGAAAACATTGTGGAAAAAGGAGTAACGAGCAATTTTTCCTTTTCCCACAATGTTTTCTGCCCTATTAGAAGATTATTGTCCAGTTTCAACACGTTTTAAAAATGCAGACACTTTCAATTTGGGACAGTCCAAAATTTGTGTTTTGGGAAAGGGTTAAGCTATTCATTATCGGGATCATACCGTCAAAAGAATGTGGGGTTAAAAAAACAATTAGGAATGTAAACGCATTCAAATCAAGTTAACGTAAACACTTATCGGAGATGTTTAATCCTGTGTATAAAGGCTTAAATATTTGTTAACTTACGTTTCAATGGTTGGTTAAAGTATTTCTCATTCTTTTGCATTGTGTTACGTAGCCGCCTCACTCTCTACAGCATAGCAACAATCAATCAGGACAAGATCTAACATCTGTGTTACTGAGCCGACTCTTTATCTCAGTGGTTATGTCTTGGACTGTCAACCGGAACAACCGGGATCGAATCCTCACAGGGGACATAAAATCCAAAGTGGATTTTTCAAGCTATGCTTCGTTGCGGATATTGTTCGTAAGAATTGTCAGTGTGCTTTAAAATAACTACATATAAAAAAATTATTTTTATATGTCGGATATTCAAAGATTATGATTAATTATAATATTAAAATATTTACGCAAGGGGCGAAATTTATCATTTATGTAAATCCAAAAATGATTTACGTTTTCAACTATCATTTTGTGGAAAGAGCATTGAAAGTTAGCCAAAAGTCTGTCCTTTGTAGCCCGATTTAACATGAACTTGAACTATCTATAAATCAACGCTTAACATTTGATTTCAACATCCAAAATATATATATCTCTTTGTCAAATCACTAAGCAAAAATTTAGTTCAACTTTCATAAATGTATCATTATTTCCAACGACATGGGCAACCCAAACTTGTCCGAGTACACAAATGGGGAGCACATATTTGAAAAAAGTTAACCGTGAAATTTTAACATAGAATCAAATCCTTTCGAAAGTTTTATCATAAACGACTAAAATTTAAATTGTCTCTTAAGACTGCTATAACATACACATTGAAACCTGCTTTCTTAATTACATTAAGTGCAACAACAACTCAATGTTTAATTATCTATGAGGTACTGTGCCTTAAGAGTCTGACGACTTTGTAAAGAGACTAAAGAGAGACAACTCTTGCATTTTTCTCGTTTTCAGATCTAACACGGTTACGCCCCCTTCGAAATTTACTAGAGTAAGGTCAGAGAACCGGAGCACCATACCTTGAAAATTGGCTTGTTATGTATATAATAGTATTGTCACTTGCCGGAGTGTCCGGTTTCGCGATTTTTGGCCATGAACTATGTAGGGCAACTGTTACCAAATAAGTGTTTCCTTGGAAGCAGAATAGAACCGCTCCTTTATTTGTCCAAAGCCTGTCAGGTACTTCAGTTTTCATCAGGCGGTCGTTTGCATTGCGATTTTGGAGTTATGCGCATGTTGAACATTCTAACACTTTTGACTCTATCTCTTATGCCATTTCCATTCAGAACAAGTTTTCACCGACTCTAGCTTTGTATTTCACTTTCCCTGTATGAGCCTCGTGTGTTGTGTTCAGCATTTCAGGTTTCTGTCTTACTTTTGACCTTCGAACAGCAAGTCTTCAATACAAGTCTTCAATACACGTCTTTTTTCTCTGTGTACCCCTGTTCTACCGTGTGTCTTATCACTTCAAGTTCTGGATCTTTCTGAGTTTCTTCTTGAAATATCTTTCTCAATCCTTCTGAAACAGGTTTTTTGTCAAATCATCAGAGTTCAGATCTTTCCTAGTTTCTTAAAAATGCGCACGGCTTAGTCTGAAATGAACACTTCTTTGCTATATTAGTATGTCACCTATAAGTCTTCCTTCCGTAAGCTCAGTAGAATTTACTGTAGTCAAGACGGTTCATGACACAGCAGTTTTGAAAAGATTGCTTGGAATGGCCTGGAGTCGGATTCCACTTTCACACCCTTGCCTTATAAGTATTGATGGAACTTTGTGCATCCGTAAGAAATTACCAACCTCCTTTCTTTTTTGACGCATAGTTTGGTTGTGCTGGAGTCAACATGCGGGTTGCACACGCAACTGGCTGTTCATCTTGTAGAATTATTGCTTCCAAACATTTTGAAAACGCATTCACCAAGAGGGTGATTGGTTTCTTCTCAGTGCAGTACGTCAGTACAGACCATTCGATGACGGCTTCTCAGTGCAGTTTGTCAGTACAGACCATTCGATGACGGCTTCTCAGTGCAGTTCGTCAGTACACACCATTCGATGACGGCTTCTCAGTGCATTTCGTCAATACAGACCATTCGATGACGGCTTCTCAGTGCAGTTCGTCAGTACAGACCATTCGATGACGGCTTCTCAGTGCAGTTCGTCAGTACAGACCATTCGATGACGGCTTCTCAGTGCAGTTTGTCAGTACAGACCATTCGATGACGGCTTCTCAGTGCACTTCGTCAGTACACACCATTCGATGACGGCTTCTCAGTGCATTTCGTCAATACAGACCATTCGATGACGGCTTCTCAGTGCAGTTCGTCAGTACAGACCATTCGATGACGGCTTCTCAGTGCAGTTCGTCAGTACAGACCATTCGATGACGGCTTCTCAGTGCAGTTCGTCAGTACAGACCATTCGATGACGGCTTCTCAGTGAAGTTCGTCAGTACAGACCATTCGTTGACGCCTCTCTTCAACATTTCTAATGCCCTCTCGTGTGCCTCAACTCAATGCCACGCGGTATCCTTTTTTCTTGATGGTTTTGTTTGACAGATTCTTGATGAACTTTGCAAGGTAGTTCACGAAACCGATACATGGCATTAGCTCTTTTACGCCTTCTAGTCTCTTCTTTTCTCTGGCAGCTCTTACTCTTTCATTATCTGTCTCTTCACCGTCACTTGTCAAAGTATGACCCTCAAATATCAGTCTTGTTTTCCTAATCTCGCTTATCGATTTGTTCAACTGAAAGTTATTCTCTTCTAGTTTGATCAACACTTGAAATAGAACCAGGTCATGTTCTGCCATGTTCTTACCGAATATCATTTTGTCATCAACTATTGACTTACACCCATCGATGATCATGTTCAAATTTGAAATCAGTTTCTGATCTATTTCTGGTGCCGACTTGATACCGACGAATATCGACAATAAGGCGTGTTCATCGTGCACAGCTTTTGATATTGTTCACCGAGTGCACACTGCTTAAATCCACTGCTCGCGTCTAGCCAGCTGAATACTTTTGCTTCTGACAGTTATGACAATATTTCCTTTACTGTCACGATGGAAAGTACACATTCAGTTAGTTAATCTTCTTTTATTTATTTTTTATTTCACCTTGCTTTTCCAGCTATGATCTATTTGCCGTTTTCTTTCAGTGCGAATGGTACCTTCCTTGAAGCATGTACCATTACTGTAGCCGATTTGTCAATCTTAACCTTGTCCTTGCCCCGTAGCTTACCTAGCCCTATAAACAGATGCGGATTCAATTCTTCGATAACACCCTTGTCAGAGGGCACTACAAAGGCTATCTGAACTAAGTTGCGCTTTTTACAATGTTTGCAACCGTGAATTGGCTCGGCAGGCATATCAATTAAGTGGAATTTCAAGCTTCATTTTGTCATTGAATTTTTACATTTCAGTAGCATAGTTCTGACATATGAAACATTACGTGTCTGCCACTTGGGATTGACATTGTTTGTGTTATCTATCACACCTTGTACGCTTTTGATTCTGCATGTCTTGGCTTGGAACTCTGTAAGATTTCTGATATGTTTTACCAACTTTTATATTCGGTTTAGCACCCCTAATTGTGAAACGAGTATCGGGTTCCTCTCGGAGTAAAGCAATCGAGGGTCACCCATCCAGGTACTTACCGCGATGAACGTTGCTTAACGTCAAGTGAAATCCAACCTCTCTACCGAATCACCCAGCGAAACTGTTGAAGTAGTATTTACACATAAACCCTATTATTGTCATAATTGCATGTACTTTCTCTGCTCCTTGGAGATTCATACTTTTTGTCTGAGCTTTGGATGACTCGTAAGTCTCAAATGACAGATCAGTAGGCCTACTTACAACGATGAATTATCTTGGATCATTGAGTTTCGGATGCCAAATACAACTATGTCTCTTACCATTTCTACTGGTTTTTCAGTACTGGCACTCTTTGCCAAAATTTGCAGATCTGATACAAATTGCTCGAATGTTTCGCTTTTGTTCTTCACGCTGCTGTTAAATTGTAGCGATTGTACAGTGTTCGTTCCTGGACATTGTTCGTGTTTGGTATATTTTCCTACCCTTTCCACCGACCCATATCAAGAGGTATGCGCCATTTTCCTCCTCAGTCTTCCTGTTGGGCGGTCCGGTAAACACGAAATTCGCGAGATCCAGGTATGTTTCTATGCAGCTTCGAGATCCATGGTCAAAATAATTCTACCAGTTATCCTGATATTTTCCTCTTCAACTTCATATATTATGATCAAATGTTTATCGATCAAAGAAAACTCGACGATTTGTCATTTTTTTATTCGTATAGATAAATGGTGTTACAAAAGTAAAAATAACTTGAAAAATCACTTTTAGATACTTACAAATGTTTTAAAATGAATTTTGAATATGAACATTATTTAGACGTGTTGCCAAACTCCTTAAGAATCATTTTATCAAGGTTAAGATTGTCGTCGCACTCCTTGAGGATACAGACAGGGAGGTTTGGGCGAAATAGAATTAATAGAAATGAACGATATTGTTTATGTTGTAATTCAAATGACATCGAAGATGAATTTCACTTTATTTGTGTCTGTGTTTGTTTTAACAATCAACGGAAAAAGTATTTGAATAAATTTTACTATAAGAGACCAAATATGTTTAAATTTATTGAACTCATGAAATCAACAGATAAAAATACACTATTTAGAGTTGCAAAATACGCAAAGGAAATTCATTTGTATAGTTGTTGTTGTTGTTGTATTTTTTTTTGTATTTTTTCTTTTGAATTCATCCTCATGATATGTAACTTTTTTCATACACCATGTGATATATTTGTTTTTTTCATACTATTTATGTATGATGATGTACTATGTACAAGTCGTGAAATAAAAATCTGTTCTGTTCATGAAAGGGGTAGATGGGCAGTGTATTGTGTAATATGCCAATTAAAATATCTACTTAACTGCTTTCACACTGCGTTTTATTATCCTAGCTTAAACTTCAGTTTTTTTAGCACTTACAATCTTTTTGCACTGACCTGACTAAAGGTGTAGTGGAAATCTAATTCAATAGCCTTTATATTTCTTTCAACATTTACAGCTGTTTTGCACTGAACAAGTACATGTGTTAAAATGTAAATCGTAAGTTTAGCGTTAAATGTTTGTCAATAGCTTAAGTTATCTTTAGCACTTACAATCTTATTGCATTGACTCGACAAATGTTAAGAGATAATCACATCTAAGAGCCTGTGTGTTTCATTAGGCACTTACACTAGAAAACGTTTTATTAGAATACAAAATATTTTCCCTTAAATGATTATGAACTGAATATATCTTTAAGCATACAATTAGTTTTTTAAAATTAAAGTCATTTTCGTACTGAAATTTCTATAAAAAATACAATTAGTATTCTTTTAAATCATTTTTGCACTGATCATGTTTTATATGCAAACTTTGTATAACTTAATTCATCCTTGTATTGAATAACTTTGATTTATAAAGCCACTGATTATAGTCATTTGTTTGTGAGAAAATTGTCCAAAAATATCAAAATGTTTATATTTACTTATTGTTATTCTTATCTTTAATTCCATTAACAATTTCTTCGTAAGCAAAATAGTTAGAAACAAAAATAAGTTAAAAATAAGTTTAAAATTATTTTAAGGGATTTCGTGAAATCCCTGACGACTTTTTTCAGGGATTTCGTGAAATCCCTGACATTTTTAGGGATTTCACGAAATCCCCCAAGTGAATTAGGGATTTCATGAAATCGCTGAAATTTTCAGGGATTTCACGAAATCCCTGATTTCACAGTTTCCCTGTAACATATATACCACCAAACAATGGCATAAATTACCGTTAAACAATTAGTTTTTTCCCATTCCAGTACACATGCACAGAAACAAAAACTATCGGGAGCAAAACATCGTCCACTTACGTTAATTAAACCGTTCTTACAAAGTTAATATGTAGACTACAGACATGTAAATTGTATGGATTGATTGAAAAAGGATTAATTCACAATTGCCAGTAAGATAATTCGATAATTTCTAATAACAATGGAAATATGGGTCTTCAAACAGTGCGACAAAATTTTCGTCGCAAGTGGCCACCACTAAATGAATGGTTTGAAAGTTTGACGTGACGGGAGATATTGCCCGATACAAAAATTTCTCAATATTTTCCGATCGCGTCAAATAAGTTTGACTACGAGATCCAGGACATTCCAGTTCATCGATGGTGGGGGTCAGTCCATGCAAACCATCGTAGAGTATAGTCTAGTGCGTCTCTTTACAAAATAGTACCTAGCTGTTCATTGATGGTTCGTATAACGCGCTCATTCGTCATTTTTTTACAGAATGAAACGGATTCACTGACTAAACAAGCATTGCGATTCGTAACTCGTTTATTTTCTGTAGAGTATGATAAATTCCAGACAGGCATTGTTGTCGTCTTACGGTAATGCTTTATGTTACATAATTTCAAAAGTTATCTTAATTGCTATCATTGTAAAACTATCGATTTGTTGTCTATTGATTAGGACGAATAAGGACTGATTTCATGAAGTTTTTCTTTCGTTTTCAGTTCAACAACCTGACTGTTTGGTTGTCTAAATCCACGGACGTTACCATCAAATTCAAAATAACAGTACCAATTGGATGTGAACACAATTCATTGAGCCCAAATGATTCGTGTTTTCACTATCTTAGAATGTTTGACAGAACCAGCAACTGCAGCAAGTTAGTGACCCAAAGTAGATGTGGTGTGAGCATACCGGTAACTATTGTGATTTTCTTTTAGGTCTAGTACATGTATTTTTACGACTGCCTTTTCATTGCATAATTATCGATTTTGTGCAAAACTTTAAAAAAGAAAACATGAATTGTTATTTAAGGACCAGCTTAACCAACATTTTTTTGTTGACTGCTTCTATTGCTCAACAATCATCTGTGTTTTATCTTAGAATCAAACAAAGGTCCGTGATCTATCAATGCTCTGCCATCATTGGTTGCCTTATCTTTAAATGAATAACCGTTGCTTGTAAAACATTTAAAAACGGAAATGCAATAGAACCAGTTATC